>VZRW01008436.1:0-15000 GCA_013398125.1 Aegotheles bennettii
CCAAAGTTGGCTCTGCTGAAGTCTGAGGTTGAGATCCTGAACTTCACCATCTCTTGGTCACTGCAGCCAAGGCTGCCCTCAACTGTCACCACTTCAACTAGACCCTCCTTGTTAGTGAGTATAAGATCCAGCAGCACCACTCCCCTAGTTGGTTTATCCACCCTTTCCATCAAGAAGTTATCAACAATGCATTGGAGGAATCTTCTGGACTGAACAAACAATTATTTTGGACTGAAGAAACAATTGGCTCAGACCAACTCTTCTAGGCTGAGGAGAAGAAATGTAAGGAAGGAGGTCGGTAGAACAATTACAGAGACTCTGTCTCTTGTAGGAAAGGGCAAAAGTTTTTACTACCAACCATCCTGTTCCAAGTTGCCATCTTACAGGTTCTTCACTGGTTTAGCAGATGTAACTATCCTGCTTCCTGGGGCTCTAGAATACACCAAAATCCACAAGAGAACCATGGCTATTTTGTTGTCCTAAGCTGCCCACTTAGCCTGTGCTAGAGGGTGGCTCTGCTCCTAGCCTAGCAGCTCTTGAGAATATTGACCCCATCTGGTCAATACAGAAAGGGATAAGACCTTAAATATTTTTCAGTGTTTCAAGAAATTCAAGTTTCCAGTATACAGGAGAAATTCAGTGACAGCAAACATCTTATTTGCTATCCTACAGCCATCCTTTTTTTTTCCAGGTCCTAAGTAAATTACAGAGAAACCAGTATAAGTCATTACCTAAGGAAACAGTAAGAATCAATGTCAGAGCAGAGCTCAAAATACACTGAAACAAGCCAGTGCATGTCAATGATCACTTCAGAGGGCTAAGTCTGGTGAATGAGATCCTTAGTACCCATGAATAATGCCTCAAATATCATTGCAACAAATTGTGAAAACCACAGGTTGAAAAAGTCGCAAGAGGTTGACTTATTTATCCAAGGACTTGTGTATATAAGGAGATTTACTATGACACTTTGCTGTAACCACTTGGTACAAATTGGCTGTCCAAACTAGCAGCTGCATTTACTAAGAGTCACATAATAAGAGGACATGAAGAAAGGGAGGGAGAAGAAGGATGCTGTCTCATGAGCACAAATATGTGACCAGGTAGCCTACTCTCCTCTGCATTACTGCCTGTCAAAGGCATTTCTGGGATTGGTGGTGTACAAGCATAACAAGCAGTTATTGACTGCTTTTCACATCTAGGGATCAACATCCCCAGATCCTCATCATCTTCTTTGCCGTTCTTAGAAGTATTTGATATGATTCTCAGATTCTCAGCAGATCAGCATGAATGCCACACTCTGCCATATGGCAGTGTTGGCAGTGGGTAATGTGCCAGTTTTATCTGATATGCTATCACCAAACTGCAGCTTTCACACCAGCTCCTATGACACCACCGAGCATTTCTGTTTAAATGAGTTGTAAGAGCAGCCATGGTAACTACCACTGCTTGTCTCTGCTTGCATTTCCAGGTCCCTTCTGGTGACTGTGAAAGGTATGGACTGAATAGTGGATTCAAAAGCAACAGTTTTCTGGAACTGCCTCTGCCCTCAAAGCCATTTCTGGGCTCATGAAACAAGCACCACCTGGCCTGGAGAATAGTACTGCAGAGATATTATGCCCAGGAACAGCTGCAGAACTTCAGCTTGATGTAAATGTTTCCTTTGATGTCAAAGAAAGTCTGTAGCTAGTCTTGGGCTGTAGCAACAGAGTATCACCACAAGTGTATGAGCTGTGAGAAATAACAGCCATGGCTAGACAATTGCTAACCCCGTTTCATAGCTGCAAATCTCAACAGTTGGACTGTTAGATGACCTTTTAGAGCTCATTCCTACCTATGTCTTGCAAGTCTTTGTTATTCCTTAGTAGGACAGTGATAGTTTGCATTTCCCCCAAGTTTATTTGCAGAAATCTTGGATTTTATGAGAGGTAAGAAGTACTTTTGCACTGTACTGTGTGACCACCATCTACATACAGCTGATCTACAACAACAACAAAATCAAATGTCTATCTTGCATTATAACTGCACAACAGTCTCTGCTCAGAATCTACAAAAGTAATGAGCATAGCCTCATCATTACCTAGAGGCAGTGTCTCAGTTTAAGTGGCCAGGGTGAGCCACAACCCAGAGAACAGAGTTTGCTCTTTGTTTCTGCTCTCCACCCTCCCAAGGGGAGATTAAAGAGGAATAAGGAAGAGATACTAAAATGTTGGAAGATAAAACTTTGACAGATTTAGTGAAATGGGGAAGGGGGAGTAACAGGTGGGAAAGGAACAAAATATACAAATATACGTATACAAGTCAATTCCAATGATTGCCAATATAAGTCCCCAAAAGTCCCTCATTGCAAAGCTGATGCAGGAAAAATGGTCCAAAGCTCTTCCCAGCATCCGATGGATTAGGATCCTGCAGAGCATGTAGCGAGCTGATGGCAAAGGCAGGGCTCTTTCTCTCTCTGGGACATCTCCATGTGGCAACAAGAAGGCGAGCAGGAACAAAAGGGGAACATCCTGTTTTCCTGGCTTTTATAGAGTCTGGTAGGAAGTGGGAGGGAATATGGATCCCTCAGCTTTCCCCACCTGAGACTCCTTTTCACAAAGGAGTGAAACTCCACCTCCCTCTCTGGGTCCTTGCAGTATTACCATGAAATTTGCCTGTGTCCCCTCAAACCATAACAGGCAGCTTGAAAGCTTCTGTCAATGCAGCCTATAGGGTATCCCATCTAAATTAAATTCCTGTGGGATAACTTGTGCATATCCTTTGAGAAAGGAAAATTACACACTTAGAATATTTGCCTTGTGTAGCAGTTCCTGCTGCCTATCATGGCTTAAATCTGTGACAGAACTTGTAAAAGCATCTCAACATAATGAGCCAGAGGAGGGACTTGTAGTTCTGTGGAACTCATTTTGCATATTCTGCATGGCTTCTTTAAAGTTAAACAAGATGGAGGATGTCAATTCTTAGTGGGAGATATCTCAACATTTTCCCAACACATAATGTTATATAGAAAGACAGATAACTTTCACTAGGGTAGTGACGACCAGTGGTAACACACGACCTTGCCTTTAGGGACATTAGAGGCTCTCTGTTTTCATTCTGCTGTTCTTGACACTTATGTATTGTGTGCTTTCCTGAGTTTCTAAATACATGATACTTGTGCTTTTGCTTCAGCACTGTCGGTGTCACAGACTGGGGATGATGGTGTTTCTTGTCAGCAGGCAGTACGTATGCTCTGTGGATCTGTCAGGAACTGTGAAACCACATGGAGGACAAGGCTTCACTGATTTGCAACACTGACTTAAGAGTAGAAATTAAGAGAATTCTAGGATTAAGTAAAAGTCTATTTTTTGAAAGTAGATGTGCTGTGGAAACAGCAAAGATAAGAAACAGCTCAGCTTAGACTGTTTAATAAGTAAATAAATAAAATACCTGCAGCCAACTGTCATTTCTGGCCACAGAGTTTTCCTGTCTATGGCCAGTCAGGCCAAAAGGCTAAGGAGATTTGCCAGGCTGTGAAACTTTTATGAGCAGTTGGAAGGGGATAGCCACAGTTTTGAGAGCTTCAGAGAAGGCTTCCTTATTTTGTAAAGTTAGAAGTATGTCTATACTTTAGATAAATTTTATATCTAAAATTTTAGATCTTGTGCAAGAGTGTCAAAAAATTGCTGTACCATTAATTCAGGTTTGCAATGGATTTGAAGCATATTGGGAGTTAATGTTGTTAATAGCTTTGCGCAATGTGTTTCCTATCTATTACTTCAACTGCTTTTTAAAAATACATTTGCTGTGATAAAAATCACCATTCAGAGATTTATACTGATAAAAATGCCTTACTGATAACAAACTTGCACAGACAATCCAAGTTAATTGTTGGTTTGATTAAAATGCACTATATGTGTGATAACTACGAGATCTTATGGTCACACTGTGATTCTCAAGCAACACAGATGTGATAAGTGCTCATTTCTAATCTAGTACCATTAGTATGTGCACCAACATCATGTTGGAGGGGGACATATGTTTGAAGAGATTAAGTAACAAGCAAATAGATTCAGGATCACATTATGCTTGATTGGAGGGAATGAGAGAATATTGGGGAAAAGTGAGGTACTATTACTGTTAGCCTAGTTCTTGCATATTCCCAAACAACATCCTCCTATTTTTAGCTTGTTTAAAGGTAGCAATTTAGATGAAAGAGGAACAAGAGTTCAGAAACTCATATGAGATTTTATAAAGTTTACATCCACCCTTTTTAAGAGAAAATATCTATCAGGTGTGAATCAGGGTATGCAGATAACTTTTTAGGTTGAAATAATGGTTGCCTACAGCCCTCCCTGATGGCAAGCAGAGCTCTCAGGGACATTTCCATCACAGCAATGTCTTAGCCAGGTCTCCTGTCTATCAAAGAACTCACGACTCTCAGGTATTGCATCATACAACAGTTGATATCATCACCCTCATAACCGCAGCACCATCACACCCTAGACAGCACTATTTACAGGCACTATCCCATAACAAAACTCTTCTGATCCATCTCTGGATAGAGAATGAATGATGCATCCCAAAAAGTCCTGTTTCCATCTTTTACCTCCATAGAATGTATTTGAACCCGACACTGCATGGCATTGTGGCTATGACCCTGCTTGACCAACAACTTGACATTGCCCACAAGTTTTCTATACTAGTAAGTGTGGTCCTTCACATCTTCAGACAAGAAGAGATCCAGAATGTAAGCACAACTTCAGCCGGAAGATGAACAGAGAGGCCATAGTATAGTTATAAAGCATGAAATAAAACCAGGAATACCATGTATGAAAACTTCTAGAGCACAGTCTGGCTGTGAATTTAAATTGAGAAGTGATATCAATACTTCAGAACAGTAGAGGACCTACAGGTAAATACTGTAGTCAGAATATTCTGGATACATGCAGAGATACAGCTATATGAATAAAATAATACGTATTCACATAATTAAAAATTATATTATAATGCATATGAAAAAGAGAACCAAATTAAGGTCTTTAATTCCAGTGCTTATATTATATATATATTAGTTAAATCAATCACTGTAATTACTGTAAATATAGAAACTTAGCACAGTTTTGTAATAAAAAAGCTGACTTTCAGGAGAAATCTGACTTTCAGGAGAAAAGCCTTGCATAATACAAGGTTGTCAATAAAATAGCCCACGGGTCTTCAACTTCAGAGAAAAAACAGGAATTACCCATAACACTTTTCTCTTCAAATTGTCCTGCATGAGAGTAATCTCAAAGCTGCAACTAGTGCTTCCTGAGCTCAGAGGAGTGCTACCATTGCTCCTGGTACTGAAAGCCACCATGCTTATGCTTTCTCTGGGTTGAAAGCATTGTCAAGACTCATGCATCCAGCTGTATTTAGTGAAACACAACTACAATATTCACAATGGTATCTAGCAATTGCATCGTCAGCCCAGGAATAATATACTTTATTCTTCAGCTACGTCCAGGGCAAAGTAACTGCAAAAGTTATCCTCTATTCCCTTGATTTGATACAGTCAGCATTTAGCCAGAACTAAAATGTAGTGTTAATAGCAATCTTTATATATGGAACTCCAACTTCTTCCATAAAATCAATGTGAATTCTGAAAGACAGCCCAGCAACAATTTCTTTGTTATTGTCTGCTGACAGACATGAGTTGCTGGGGCTTTATGATAAGATTTCTTGTGGGACAGTACTTGTGCTGTAATGCAAACCCAGTTCAATAGTCTTTAACCATTTAATGTGAGAAAACTATAATTTCATGTAACATACATTGTGTACATATGTTTATTCAGGGATTTGAAGAATAATGCATCCAATAGAGGTAGAACAGGATCTTTCAGAAAGCTTTTACCTGGCCTTTACACAATAATTTATTCCTTACTTTTAGATTTAAATTATTCCTCCATATGCCTCTTAATCATTAAAAAAAATAATAATAAATAAAAATCATACAATCTTTGAAAACAGTGAAGCCAAATAATTCCTAAACCTCATGCACGGGCTAAGATCTCAAACTGAAAATCTTTGGCTCAGCCGGGTGAAACAAGTGCAATATGCACTGAAGAACAGTCACATCTAGGCAATTTTGACACTAGTGAGTAGATTTTCCAGAAGCACAACTCTGCCTCTTGGTCACCACCTTATCATCCCACCAGCCAGTCCCATTTATTAATATTCATAAAGATGTATAGTAGCCTTACTTTCTTTTCAGAAGCTACAGATGAAGAGATAAGAAACAGCATCTTCTGTTGGCCTTTTTAGGTCCAGTCTGTAAAGAATGTTCCATGTCAGCTGCTCTCCCTCTTTTCTGGTGCAAATCTCTGTGTATGCTGTAGTGCCACCAGAAACAATGAAAATAGTACAGGGAGAAGCTTTTGGTCAGGAATTCTTTCAGCACCAACAGAATGTCTTCTTGTGTTTTCAACTTCTACCCAGAATATTTTTAACAGCTTTCAAAATAAGAGGAGGAGAAAGAGGACATTGGTGACTCTGCAACAGTTTTTTAAAGAAATAAACAAAGACTAGACAAACAAGATCTGTTTCAAAAGAGTGAGAAAGATCCTTCTTAAACTCAGAGGTAGAATTCGAGGTGTGAAGCTATTTTTCTCTCTACTTTTTCCCAGTCCATCACAGGAAAGAGAATTAGCCAAGGGGAGCCTGTAGTTAGGAATCCTGCTAGCTAATAGCTATTACTTAGATAGCAAACAATTCCTACAATCAAGACTCCTGTTCTTATAAAATTAATGAGGAATCTTTAACAATTGTAAGTGACTCCAGTTTTCTAATTAATCTGAAAGGTGTAACCTAAGGTAGCAAACTAGTGAGAAATACCCAATTAGGAACAACTTTAACAGGTAAGGATAGGGGTTCAGCTACATAATATACATTAATGCAGTGACTGCGGGACAACACATTACTGAGTATAATCAGTTTGTATAGTACTACTGCCTTTTTTTTTCCCAAACAAGCACAGAACACAAAAACATCAGTGACTGAAAGAAGCAGTGTTTCTGAAGAGGAAATAAGTGAAAAAAAAATGGAAAGAAAAAAGGGTATTATTTACTGTATTTACTGAAAAGCAGAAGGTTAGGAGCCAAGTAGCTTTGTGGTGCTTTTACCTTAAAGATCAGGATTGGAGTTATACTTTAGGTCTTAGGTGAAATGAGTTTGACGGATTAGGTCTGGTTGCTAGCTGTCAGTGAACTACATCAAAACACAGCACATACGTACACAGCTCACTACAACTAACTGTTCTCTGCTTGAGACAATTTCCCTCTGGAGCTAACATGAAGATAAATGAACTCCTATCCCTAGGGAGAAGTGTCCCTCAATGAGGAAAAACAATATGCACTCATAAACATGCTATGGTGCTGCTGCTCTTCCTGACTGTTACAAATAGAAACAAAGTCTCTGATTCCCAGTAGTTAGATGTGGACATCATTAGAACAGAGGCTGGGCAGGGGGGGAAACACTCAGAAATGTTTTGGGGTCTTTTTAAATCGAAAAAAAGCTTAACATTTTTCTCATCTAGGGGGATTCTTCTCCCTTCTGTCTGTTCCTGTGTCCTGATTCCTGACTGTTCTTCAACAAGAGACAGCAGTCCTTGTGAAAGGCACTTTCTGCAAAGGTAAATTGTCTCATTTCTATTGCTTTCCTTTCTATTGTTTTGTTTCTTTTTCTTTACCTTTCGGTCCCTCCCTTTCACACTACTTTTGCTATTCACAACTTTCGGAAATGAAACCAGGCTTTAGCCAGCCCACTGATGTTTGCCCTATCACTCATGAGCTCATTCCAAGATATCTTGCAATTCCTGTCCTTAAAATTGATTCCATTAGGAATAACTTTCTCATAAGTTTAATGTTGAGCATATTTTTAGTGTGTATTTTGAAACAGCAACCACTTAAAACTCAAAGCCATCAATTCTGTAGTATTTTTAAATGTCTTATCTAAATGACACCACTTTACATCCAAATAGTAATCCATGATCAGGAAGAGTAAAAAACCACACTAATCAGATTAAAACCCAGGAATTCTCTCTAAAACAAATTACTATTGCACAAACACCTCTGAGGATCCCCCAAGAAATCACTAGGATCACTGAAATGTTTCCATCAGCATCCAATACATTTATACTTTCAATCATCCATTGTGGATGAAACTAGAAAGCCTTTATTAAGTGTGAAAGAAACACACTATAATCAAGAGGCATACAGCGTGTGCTTCATACTTCTACTTGCACTTACACATGGAAAAATGTTAGCAGAGATTTAGTAACTGCGTCCCTTCTTAAAGTGACCCTTGAAATGTTGCTTTTCTTCTTCCAGCCACTATGGCATGCAATGAACAAAACATTGCATATTTGTACCACTGAAGACAAGGAATTTTCTCAGATCTGTCTCCAGGTCCCGGGAAAGTGTTAGTCTTAACTTCTTGCCACCAAAATTACAATGACTTCAGATGTCAGCAGTGGCAAAGGCTGTGGCTTCAGACCTGATCTGTAATTTCCTTGCACAAAGCTCTCTGCAACTTCCCTTCTTCCACAAGATTTTTTCAAGTTATGTGGAATCTTCATTGGAGAAAAAAGCATCATTATACGAGCCTACAAGTATGGCTCTCCCTAACATGGATGCAGAGTCTCCAACTAGTTAGTAGGCTTTTCCTTCCCTTTAAGTTCCTTTCCCAAATGTAACTGTTTCAGAATGAGTTATAGAGATTCCCCGCACCATAACTATGGTTACAAAGGTTATGCAAATGAAACCTTCTCTGTAGCTCCGTTCATTTCTGTCCACCCACAGACTAAAGCAGAGAGCTCTTTTCCCTCCAGTGGCTCTGTTCATCTCCAGTTCTGAACAAATCACTATGCAAACAGCCCTGGGGCAGCATTTTATCCTTTTCACCAAGAGAAGAAAACAGAAGACACTGCAGCTTGCATCAGACTGAAAGACATAAGGGGCAGGCAACATCCTTTCCTTACCAACACAATATTGATATTTTGGCTGAAAATGTGATAGACCAAGTTTACTAACAAAAACAAAAGATACACCATTACTTAGGATAACAGCACCTTTTAAAATAGGTTACTATGTAGCAGTACAGCTAAAACCCTTCCTGTTCAGGGACTCAACCAATTCTTCAGTTCCCAAGCAACGTCTCTTGCAATCATCTTTTCATGTAATTAGATAAATATTGAAATGAGTCTGAATCCTCATATTAAGAACATTACATATACTTTCCCATTTATACAGGATGGCAGCTCTGGTCTCACAACTAATGGTGATTTTTATCTTCTTTTTCATTTGTTTTAATCTTCAGCCATCTTACCTTTTCTACTACACATCATGACACCCATCCTACATTTTCATAATACTTCATGAGTTTAGATTTCAAGTGCATAATCCAGATATTTGTGCCTTACATTTTTTTTTTATCTTATTACAAGTACAATTCCTGCCTAGGTGAAGGTTTGATTTTGACTTTCATTCTCATGCTATAACTCAGGGCAAGTACATTACTAAAGTTTCAAATTTAGCCTGACAGTGTAAACAATTGTTTGTAAAGAACTTAATCAATGCCAGTATAAAGTTCACCTCTGGTTAATAATGAAAGCCAGAATTCTGAATGAGATAAGAGAAGGACAATTTGAGGTTGGCAGCCCACAAAGGAGAAAGGTATCATCAGAGCAAGCACCCTACTTGTGCCAGGGTTCAGGATTACTGATGCAGGTATTTTCTTAACATCCAGTGACATGGGAGGTTATATTATTCAATAAAGATACTATCCCAGACAAACAAGTGGTGACCACTGATACACGTTGGTCAAACACATTCTGTCATTCTGAAAGAGGGCCGTGACTCTTTGTCTAAATAAAAACTGCTTGAAACCTTGTTGCAGCAGTGATGGTTTTTTATTCTCTAAATTCAGCACCTCCGAAGGCAATGACAGGTTAACAACTTTGCACCTTCTCATATGCTTTGTGATCTGAGTTACAGCGTGCTGCCAGTCTTATGGATATACAGATCAGCTGCTTGTTTCAGTCAAAGTCTGAAGAATCAGCTGGACTGGGACAGAAGGGCGGCGCTAAATGTTGTGCACACTCGCACATGAATTATTGAGTGACTTCATTCAAAGCAGTCTCTTTGGGCACAGAGTTTACAAGAGTGGGCTGGCAAACATATGCCATGTACACAAAACCGCTGACCTAGAAAGTGGGGCTTGCTCCACAGCAGTCAGTGGCAACAGTTTGAGAAAGAACATTTGAAAAATTCCATTTGAGGACAACAGGACCTGGCAGCTGTCAGCCCTGGTAGTCAAGTCAGTGAGGAGCGAGGCTTGGCTAGCCATGTCAGACCCTCACCAATCTGTATTGGCTAAGGTTCTAGCCAAACCTTTCCACACACTGGACATAATTAATGCAGAAAAGGCCTCTTGCCCTGCAGCAGCCTGCGAGCAGCTGATAGTGAAACATTGATATTTTATTCCTGGATTATTTAGTTCCATGCACTCCCAAAATTAGACACTTACAAGAGTTTAAGACATACATTATTTCTGTTTTGGCAGGTACTGTGAAAAAACCCAAAGCATTTATTTGTTGATAATCACTGATGTAAAAGCATTTTCAATCATCACCAAGCATTTTCTTTAAGAGTACAAATATGGTCAAGTCAGAATATATACCATTTTATTTGCTGAAGACCAATATGAAAGCTTCTGTCAAGAGGAGGTTAGAAATCAGTGTTGCAACGTGCCTTCAGGAACTATAGGAATACTCAAGCTGTTATAAGTTGCACTGTCAGTAGGTATTCAAAGTTTTAGTTTAGGCATCCAGTTAGGAATGCAGACATCCCATAAAGGTATACAGGCAAAGGTATGGGCAGCTTTTTCAGTCAATGATTTAGAATGAGAGTCTAGCTGAAATGGTCTCAGTTATTCTCAGAAGAAACGATCCCCTCTCAACTGACTATGCAGAAAGCATCTCCTAGATACCCACAACTAGATGCTCAGGCCCAGTTTCATCTCACATAACCACAATTATTTTACAGTGTCTTGTGTCTCCCTTTGTAGGCAATGGGGGGGTGNATACTCATCCCTTATTGTGTACTCACTCTTCTCTTTCAAGATTGAAGAAATTTGGACAATTCACGTAACTTAAACATGCAATTCTTGGGCTTGATATGTCAGGCAGAATTAATCCCATGTTTATAGTGTGATAAATCCCTCACTTGCTTCTGAACACAGCTTTTCTTTGTTAGTGATAGATGTATATTGTATAACCTTTCAGATCTCACTTGCTGCAAATAATGTAAACAATTTTTCTCTCTTTCAGAAATGCACTGTTAAAATTCACTACCTTCCTGTGTACTCAGCATCTGCAGCCAGGCACACTTTCCACAGTACTCCCTCCAGCAAGATGCCAGTTCGCTGGAGCTGTTGATGGTAATACAGCACCCCATTGACTTAGCTTCTGCCAAACAGCACAGTTACTGCTTTGCAGTCACGATGGAAGGATTTGGCCTTTCTCCTGTGTTCTTTCTAGGCATTCATGTAAGATACTTAGAATGGATGCTGAGGATTAGATATACATAATACCTCCAAAAGGACTGAACAGAAAAGAACAGATTAATGCAAGTAACCACATTGCACAAGCGCAGGCAGAAAATATTCACCCCAACAGACAAAACCAGGAATAGCAGAGCGTGTGTGATTTGTGGCTAAGCAGCAACTCAGCATAAGTGTCAGAACAGCAATTTAGATGTTCTTGATATCTAATCTTATGTTGTATTGAGGACATTACAGTGCAACTCCAAGCATCCAATTCTGTATTAGCTACAGCTGTACATATTAACTTCTCTACAACATTGTTTCTCTTCTCATGCTGCCAAGCTTCGTGTCCCTTCTTAACACAATATCATGAGGGATTTTTATTTTTTTTTAAATGACAAGTCAGATAGAACACTCTTCAAAATCAAGAAATTCTCTCTAAGATAAAGCAGTAGATTTTGAGCTTCTAGAGTACATTTGGGTCACGTTTTCCAGCTTTCTTCCACAGCAATGAAGACCACAAATATACATTAAAAAAACAAACAAACAAACAAAAACAGAGCAAGAGAAAGAAGATTAGAGTGGAATCATTTGCCTCCAGAATCCGGCTCTTGAAGAGACTTGAATCTTGAAGATTCGTGACTGCCATTTTTCATCAAGCCTCCACTCACATGATCCTCACCACCCTCTATTAGATGAAGAGTCTCACCACATGAGCTCTCTGTCTGCCAAGCATATCTGGGGCCATATAACTTTACCTTTTGATTATAAATGTTGTTGTTACGTTATGTTGTTATGATGACATTTACCAGGTCATCATTTCTTTTGGAGGCAGTAGTTCTGAGCTGCAAGCTGTAGTCAGCAACAAACTCTGCCTGATGTTCTGCTAGTTAAGTAATGCTTAAACAAGAATGATATCAAAGTGATAAATACAAGCCCTATTTGCTTTGCTCTTTTCATGGCCTCAGTCTACATTTTATGTCAAAAAGTACTGTGAAGTATTGTAGATGGAGCTGATAATGAAAACTAAAGTTATGGCTGCTTAACATTCTCAATTATAACCTCTTATTTTCAATCATTTATAACTTTGCCAGAAACAATGCCTCAAGCTGGTTTAAAGGAGGAGGGGTTCGGTAATTAAGTTAATCTGTTCCTGAGAGCATCAAGGAAAGCTAGTCTTTAGCATCATATTTAGAGGGGAAAAAATAATATTCCAGTGATTTCTTTGAAGCACCCATACATTCCCCTGCTCCAAATCTGGCATCTGTAAGTATATAAAGTATTGTCTTAAAATAAAGGAAGTTCCTATTTCACAAAGTCATAAAGCCTTTGGGGGAAAAAAACCCAACACAAAACATTTTTTAACTTAATTACAGGAGTAAGGATCACAGCCAACAGGGAAGTTGCCCTAGGACCATGATCCAGATGTCTCTATTTTGGGCTAGCCAACAGGAGTTGCACTGAACAGGGCCATCCAGTCATCCCTAATTCCTCATCAAACAGCAAATTGGAGGAGGGCAGGGTGGTTCAAATAAGGAAGTGTTTGAGGGGGAGCAGCTTTTTAAAACAATGAAACTCTGGAGTCTTTATGTTCCTCTTTCCCAGCTGTTCTCTTTGCACACTGGTATGCAAATTTGTGTAAATCTATGCAAATACAGGACCCACTGTGTTCTGTTTGCTGGGTGCTTGCTGGTAAGCCGAGATCCATCTCCCTGCAAGTGACAGGCCACAGCACCTCTCTGCCCTCCCAACCACACGCTCCACATTGAGGAAGATGGTGAGAAGCTGCAGCACCATGTTAGTACGGCTGGTTGTGCCAACAGGTCAAGAAAGGACAGATGTGTGCTAATGCAAATGGATTGCATCTTTCCAAGGCTGGTATCGCTCCTTACCAATATAGGTATTACTATTGATCATAACTGCAGTCTGCTATCACAATGTAATCAGTGCAAAGCTAAAGGGTCACAAAACATGACATCCTTTGCCTCCATCAGCTGGGAGCACCCTTCACCCCCACAGCTCATTCCACCCTTCATAGAATCATAGAATCATCAAGGTTGGAAGAGTCCTTCAAGATCATCCAGTCCAACTGCCTACCTACACCACCACTAGGCCATATCACCCTTGTCTCAGCGCCCAGGAGACTCCCTCAACAGGAAGATTTCAGTATGTATTTCAGGTTCTAGATGTTCATGTTGATTTCCTCTATGCCCTTATCCAAGGTTTTGGTATTCTAATACTGAGATTGTCATTTGCCCATCTAATTTTTATAATCTCGATGCTTAATTACTGTGAGCTCTCATTTTTTGGCAACATTGATAAACGGGCTTACTTTGTAAAAACAAGTTTTATTCCCCTTATAGTTCTGGAAGTAGGGCAAGCATGATTTAAATGCAAGAAATACATACATTAATTACTTCTTTTGGAGAACTACAAATAAGCTTAGGAAATATCTGTCTAGGTATTTATGCAAAATGTTTTGCTGGAGCAGCTGAGCCACTAGAAATCAAGCCAAACATCAAAAGTCATCCTTACTTCTTTAGGAATTGGACACCTCAATTCTTGATTTTTTTTTAGCTTTAGTCCCTTCCATTATGCTTCTTCAAGTTCAAGAAAGTAACTGAGTAATACTGTGCAGTATTTTCAGCTCAACTCACAACCAGAAATCTTGGTCTTATCTATGCTAGAGTTTTTAAATTAATAAGTACATTATAATTTTCTTATTTTAGTTTTGAACATCAGTGCTGTACCAGTTTCTATTAAAACCATTAATAAACTAGGTAAAAGATGCAGCATGAGCAACTGTTTGAGCTGGGATTAGATTTACTGCAGTTTTGGTTAGATTTAAACTTTCTGGCATCAATGGAAGATACTACACACAGACAAAAAAAGATCTTTTTGCTGGAATAGAGACATTTATCAAATCAGCAACTGAGCTATGAATGAAACAGATATATTTTGCAAATTTTACAAGCATTGATTCAGCTAGCACGTTTTTTTATCTCAAGGTTTCCAACTCTACCTTGCAGACAAGGGGGCTGGGCAGCATAGATAAGAGTCAGACTTGAACTTTGAACTTTCTGAGGCTCAGATATCAAAACTTCATATTTTATTTCATTTTGTTTGAGGCTTCTCTGATGAGACATTGAAGAGAAGCATGTTGTGTTCTACTGTACTCCAGCCTGTCCTTTGACAATGGCTATAACACCACACATACAGAAAGGTATAAATAAAACAAAGAGAAAAAATAACTTCCTGAAAGAAAAACTCTTAACTGTCCTCCCAAAATTATGTGCCAGCCCTGACCCTTTGGATGCATCAAGACATCCAAGCCTCTTAACTTCATGAAAATCTGTTTAGATAGCTTACTCTGAGGGCAGATTTATGTCCAGAAAATTTGGAGTTGCTTACCAAAAGGATGAGAGTCATTTATTTTCCTGTTAC
>VZRW01008436.1:17500-26075 GCA_013398125.1 Aegotheles bennettii
CACAGTATAAACATCTTTAAGCATCATGTTTAATTTGTTTTTGACCATTGTCTAACAAAAGCATGTGAGCAAGTTGTTCTCTGTAAGAAGTTATCAGACTCATGAACATCTGAAACATGTATCTTTTTTTTCTTCAACAAAATGAAAAAGAAAAAACAAAAACAAACAAAAAGCAAACGAACAGGTTTTCATCCTCAGCATATGAGGGAAGTAGTATGAATTTAAATAAGATACTGGTATAAAAATTCTGATTTCTTAGAATATGCATGCGTCTAATCATTTCCTGGGAAAAAAATTAATTAAAACCATTTTTGTAGCTTTTTTAAATTTCTACCAGGCACAAAGGGGCATAAACAAATTTAACTGCTCCCCAGTATCTTCATCAATGCTGCTTGATAGGTGTGATGAAGATATGAGACCATTTCAATGACAGTTTGAGAGGGATTCAGTAGTTGCTTTGAGGTACCTGTGCGTGCTCTGACACTCATGTTGTTAGCTGAAATCTATTTCTGTAACAACTGCTTGATTTGTTTATAATTCTGTATCAATATTTGTGCTGGACACAAAATGACTCTGTTTTCATGAATACTGAGTGTCAAAGGAAGCACTTTTCCAGCTCTTCTGAATGTAAAGTCTGCACAAACCAAGGTTTGACCAGGCTTTGCTTCAGGAGATGCCTGCTCTTGCCAGTTCACCAAAGCCTACTTTTCCCAAGTGTATCTGAAAAAAAATCTCTACAAATAATGTAAATTTTTTGTAAGACTTCCTAAATTCATACTGTTCTGCCAGACTTGCATCCGTAAGAACAAGTAGAGAGATTTACACCATTTAAGAACTGGTCTTTCAGAAACATACCATACAAGTACAATATGAATTCAACATCAGTTGAACCCAGATACATAAATAATTCTAGAAAGATCAACAGAAATGGTTGAATATATTTTAAAGCATGCCATGCTCGTCATGAGTGCTCTTATAATTTTGTTCCAGGTGTCCAGGTATGATTGATTTGAACTTTATTTCTTTAAGGAATTTGTGTCAAATGCCAAATAGTTACCAGTAGAATAATAATGAGGAGTATCTCAGCAATTTTATTACTTTAGAATTTTAGCTGACACTTTAAAAATGCAGATTACTTTTTTTTTCAAATAATAAAAACAATAGTCTCTTTTCTATTTCACTGAACTTTAGAAAACAGGAGCAATATGTTTATAATAGAGATAGGAAAAGCTTAATCTGCACTTACCTCTGGTTCAGACAGCTAGCAGTGACAATCCTGCTTTCCTTGTCAAGTTTCAAGAACTCGCAATCCTTAATTTAAACACTTGAGAAATCTATGGAGCCTGTCAGTATAGTTAATGAAGCCTCCTCCTTTCCCTTTTTTAAACAAAATCTGACTTTCTTTAAAGACCACTTAAGGCATATCTCTGATTATACAAACAGGTTCTGTGCTAGAAGAGTGAATAATCCAATAATACCTCCTTCAACTTGTTTCCCTCACTACCCCTAATAGTTCACTAAAGGAATACAACAAGGTAAGAAGCTAGTTTAAAGTAAACAATAGATATATGCCATTTTCAATACAAAGACTATGCAATGCTCGATACAGATTGCTGCTTTGATCAGAAGGCTTCTTCATCTTAGTTCGTTTAGAAGGTTATGTACATGAATGAGTAATCCCTTAAGATCCTTTTACATATCTATAAAAAATATACCCATATTTACAAGACATAAAACTGCTTGCTCAACTACAGCGTATATGAGAGATGCTGTATATGATGATACAAGAAGAGATGCTGTGCATTCAATTGTTTAGAAAGTTAGACCACCAAATTAGGTGGATTTTAACATCTTAACATTGGTTCACTAGACTAGTTAAAGCAATTTATTTAAGAAAATCAGATGCTGAAATGAGACTGATAACTCACTGCACCAAATGCTGCAAAATATGTATTGACATCCCTTTCTCAATGAATTTACAATACCCTCTGGGACAAAACACAGTAAATGATTTTACACATGGCATGACAATACATGAAATGTTTTTTCTGTTTTGTATTGTAATTATAGAAATCCAGAAGGAAAAACGTATGTGAGTGGCAGGAACATGAAGTCACATAGTTGGATTGTTCATATAAGCTACTTAAACTTGTAAAATTAGTAAAAATGGTAGGATTGGCTGACCATTAGCAACAGTTAATTCTGATAATAATTTCTATAGCTGTCACAGTTGAAGAGAATCTTGAGATGAAACACTTATGTCAACATTAATTAACATAACATGAACACTAATGACATGGTTATATGTATGCACTGAAAACAGACAACGTAGGAAACGGCAGATATTAAAAGATCTATGGCCCTTGATTACTGAGACTGGCATCACAGTTGATAGTGAAATTATGACCAAACAAGGCAGAACTGGAGGCAGGTAGGAACAGAGATTTGGAGAACTAGTTTAAATTGAACATAAAAAAGGTGGAGTTACAGGAGGATCTACTTCTACTTTAACACATTCAGAATTAGGGATCTGAAGCGCTACACTAACCAGAGGTATTTTTAAAATGTTGTGGGAATGGAAAGCTGTCTGACTTCAAGGTCAGAGAAGTTTACCATAAATGTTGAGTCAAGGCAGCAGAAGACAAGGGATGTTAATGTAGAATCTCTTTAGTGAAACCATGCATGGGCTAGGCCTCTTGGTAGTACGGGAAGATGGGTGGCAAGACGGAGTTGCTGTCAGAAAGATTGAGTGTAAAGATGGAAGGCAGAGTCAGAAACTGATGCTTCAATTAGGCATGAATAACAGCAAGATGACAGTATTGTCTACCTGGACCAAGCTTTGGAAGAAAGAAGTAAAACAAGTCATATTAGCTACCTGAATTTTAAAATGATAAGGTTACCAAAAGATCATGTCAGGATGAGAGACAAATACAAGATGACACTGGCTAAGAGTGAAGTAGGTTTCTGAATCAGCAGTGTAAATATCATACCACCTCTTATGTGAAAATCAGTCAAAGGTTCTCATCTGGTTGCAGGAGGTAGCTGGAAATTCTCATTGAAATGCCTTTGGTGAAAGGGTTTGGACTTACCATGTTTTAAGTGTGTTTTAAGGACTGATGTAATACCATAAGACAGAGTAAATATTGTCTTATTCGTGTATAGGGCTATCAATGTAGACTTATACATTAGATGCTTTTATTGAAGCTTTAGAAACTTTGATTATGAGTGCATTGTATGTATAAAGCTGTGGAAGTCTTTCATCTAGATATGTGGTTTGATGTCCGTTTTAATTTTTGGAGGGCTTATCCTGAAAGATCTCCAGTTCAGTAAAGATTTCCAGTTCAGATAGGGATGTTTTATTTGTATACTGCACATATGACACTAAACTCTTTAGACTAAGAAGTTAAATATACTTTATTTGAAAATTTTGTATCTTAGTATCTAATATGAAATGGTTGAACCATCTTTAAGTTGGAGCAATTTCCATCTCACAGAAATTCATCATTATCACACCTGCTGGAAAATAAGAATAGTTTAGGCTTTGGGCCCGAGACAGTTGCAAGGTTTTCAGTGAAAAAATGTTTGCCCAATATAAAGCAAAAGACTTACTTACATGTCAGAAGGTGTTTTTGTGGTACCAAAATCACAGTTCAAAAAAAGTAGGCCTATCCACTCTAACTTATGCTATCACTGTCTTTTAGCACTCCCTTGGTTTCTCAAGCATTCAAATGTTTTTCCCACTTGCTTGATAGGCATCAACCTGCTAGAATTTTTCTGTCGTGTTTAAACTCTCTCTTCCAGACTGCATTAGATACTGGAGAGAGTACAAATAAAAATGATCCTTGGAGGACTTCACAAGTAGAGAGATCTGAAGTTGGAGGTTTGGATGTGTCTCTCAACAAGACTAAAAATAGTTCAAGTGTATCTCGCTAGCCCTCATGCACACTGCTGTCCTAATGTCCCTGGATTCATTGCTGTAGACGGGTCCAGGAGACTGGGGATAAAATTCTGTCCTTAGCCCAGAAACAAAAAATCACTGGCCATCAGTCTCACAAATGCCATTTCTCTCTCTGCATGCTGATCTGAAATCCAGATTGTGCTAGCCTAATGTAATGATTGCGGTTTTCTCTCTGGCTAATATATCTTTGAGCATACTCCAAAATGAAAGGTTTGAAGCTGACAGGTAGCTAATGTGATGCAGTTTCTTCTTTGTGATGCAGAAAGGGACCTGCCCTGAGAGGGCAATTGTTTAATTTAGCCAAGAGAAATGTAGTTGCTCAGGACAAGTAATGCCGTGGTCAGAGCCAGAGGTCAGGATGAAACAACATTTATGTTTCTATTGCTTCTGAAGATGTAAATTTGATTTCTTTAATGAAGGGCAAGGTGTTTGTTGATCAGCGGGCAGACACTAAATTGCTGTGATGTCATCCCCTGGAAGGACACAGATTGCCTTATGTTTGCATGTAGTACATGATTGCTGACACTTAAGCCCGGTCCATGAAAGCATGTCACCACACATCATTCCTGCTACCAGCAGATAAAGGAGTGACTGAAGTCCTGAACTTACACATCACACATGAGTACACGGTTGGATGTCCAACAGGGGTAGCCAAATTGGGTCCACTGAGCCAAATTCACTGCCTTACAGCTTGTGTGCTTCTGCTGAAGTCAGTGGTATAAGAGAGGTATAAGTCAATACAGAACTTGACTTACTGTATTTCACATACATATTTAAACCAGCATGGCTTTGCATGGTACTTTCTACCATTATTACATGAATACATATGTTCCTGCTGATGTAATTCTCTTGAAAGGTATAAATAATGGATATTCTTCATAAGCAGCTGACCCCCTGGAAAGACTGAAATCAGAGAGGAGTTTGAGCTACCTTACACAATTCAACTCTCACCTGCACTCAAAGTCACTGGATGAAAGTCAGTTAGAGGAATGCCTGTAATGTGTCATTGCCTGCTGCCTCCAGTGTCACTCTGGTCACCAGCACCAAGGAGTCTATTAGGTGAAAAAGACAGGGAGAGAAAAACAGTTGAAGTAATGTAGCTTGTTAAACTACCACCTTTCAAGTCTTTGAGGGCACTTTTATTTTTTAACTGAGAACAATCTCTTAGTAGCAGAAGGGGTCTTCAGCAACAAAACAGTTGTGATGTCTCCCCCTTTCCCACAGCCAGCTACAAGAATAAAGAAAATAATTCTCAAATATTGCCAGTTCTGAGGCATTTTAATCTTTGTGATTCAAAGACTGACAAATCAGAAACCAGACAAGCCTAAGATCCCTTCAAGTCCTTATTCCACTTAAACACAATATAAAAAAAAAAAATCAGGAAAACAGCAGCAAGGACTTAGTTCGCAGAAGGCACATAGATTTTGCAGAGTAAAAAGCATTACAAAAAGCTAAATCTTGTCCACTGTTCTTACCAATGTGTCTGGTCTGCACAATGGTAACTGCTTCCAATCTGTAGGCATGAGGATTACTTTACCAAGATACCTAATCACAGAATCATAGAATGGTTTCAGTTGGAAGGAACCTTAAAGATCACCTAGTTCCAACCTCCCTGCCGTGGGCAGGGGCCCCTCCCACTAGACCAAGTTGCTCCAAGCCCCATCCAACCTGGCCTTGAACGCTACCAGGAAGGGGGAATCCACAGCTTCTCTGGGCAACCTGTTCCAGTGTCTTGCCATCCTCACAGGAAAGAATTTCTTCCTAATATCCAATCTAAATCTACCTTCCTTTAGTTTGAACCTGTTTTCCCCTTGTCGTATCACTACATGCCCTTGTAAAAGTCCCTTTCCAGCTTTCTTTCAGGCACCCTTCAGATACTGGAAGGCTGCTATGAGGTCTCCCTTAAGCCTTCTCCAGGTTGAACAACCTCAACTCTCTCAGCCTGTCTTCATAGGAGAGGTGCTTCAGCCAGTTGCTTTACTTTTTTTGCAGTCTTCTCATATATGGTTTGAGAGGACTATCTAGGGCTGGACAGGTGGAAAAAAGACACCCATAACTTTTTTTAACCTTTTTTATCTGAAACAGATAATTCAACTTTTATCTTTCAAAGGAAATCTGAATTTCTGATCTTTCTTATCCCACAGACATTGCACCTTTTATAATAAAAGCCAGTACAACAAACTAGTATAACAAGACCTAGTTGATGTTACTTAATACTTCCTGGAAATGTTTCAGCACTGGTGGTAAAGTAGCAGGAATACGAGTGTTGTTGGGGTTTTAATCACCAAATCTGGTCTAGGCTTTCACCAAACAGGGTCTTGGACTTCAGTTGCTTTCATAGTCTAAACATTAGAACAACAGTAGGCAGTATCAAGAAAAGCACCGGTGTATCCAAACAATAAAGGATCTAAGCAATATTATAAACTTGAGAAGATTTTGCTTCATAAACTGAGAAATGTGGGTTCTCAAATCACTTGTGTGCTCCTTCATGGTGGATTGGTAACCAAACAAACACACACACAAGCCCGGGTCAGCACAAAAATGGGAGAACCAGTCCTTTGTCTCTCCTCACCTAAACAAATCTAATCCAGCTCTTTTTAGAGCAAATACAGTCCAATATTATATTCATATGTTGCAGTAAAGTCTGACTTCTTTTTTTTTAAAAGCATTGGTGTTCACAGAGTATTACTCTGGACTTGCACTTTTGTAAATGACATGAGACTCCAGCCCACTGTATATGGTATAATTTTTCCCCCCCTATGGTTAGTTATAGTATAAACACATCCTGCTTCTTTCATACAGCCACCTGCCATTTTTGCTTTATTGCTGCTGGAAGGTTTAAAGGCATGCTTTTAACTATCTTGAAAGTTTCCTGTTGATAAGAAAAGGTGGTTTTAGCACTTTTAAGTAAACAGTAACACACAAACATCACAAATCATGCTTTTTTGATAGAATCTACTTTAGCTACATGAAGCATGAGGGACACTACTGTGGGGGGAAGAGGGGGAAAAAAAAGTTCAATTTGTGGCAGGGAGACCTAACAAAAATTAGTTGTGAAATGTGGGCTGGATATATACTGCTATATATCAAAACAATGAAGTCAGAGTTTGAAACAGTCTTTGTATGTCTTTCGTCTAGGTGACAATCATTGGGCAGTTCTGCAGGTGGGACGGGTAGTTCTGCAGCAGATTACTAACACTCATGAGCATTTTAATCTATTGAAAGAGGGTCTGTTTTGTGAAGGGGAAAAATGTCTGTTGATGTCCAGGAGAGCTATTGCAACTCAACAACACAACACTATTTAAAAATCACTGTAACAGAGGTGCTCAGAATACAATTGCTGGAATATTACTGCTATTCCTAGATATCTGACATGCCAAGACTTCAAAATCATTGATGTGTGTTTAAACTCTGTTGTACCACACAAGTCTGTTCAACAGGCAGCAAATTAAACCACCAGTGACCAGAAGAGAGAATGTTTATTATAAATCATGAATGCAGTGCTTGAATTTAGGCCCTAAACATGACCTCCTGGTTGAGTAACTACAAATACATGTCCTCTGTCAAGAATCACAAGCCTGGGGACATCAGCAGAGCACCAGATGCATGTTTTACATAAAACCCAAACTGAGAAGTGGTAGATTTATAGCCTCTGTGTTTGGAAAGTTCCTAGAAGTGTACAAAGAACAATTAAGGTAGCCTCTTGGGGAAAAAAGTGAGTGGTGTGGTCACAACATAGACAATACTCATAGCAAAAGACTTAAGACACTTTTACTTTTCTCTCTCTCCATTTGAGAGTTTTCCATGAGGAGATTTCTATTTCTAATGGTGTCTTTCAGTAGTCGTTACTCAGCATACTTTAGTCTAGGAAATATTAGGCTGGTCTCCACTATTTGGGTTGAGGGTTTTTGTTGGCTTTTGGGTGTTTTTTCAGAATTGATTTGACTAACTGAATAATGCAGTATAGTTACTGTCTATCAATTAGGTGACTAAAATGTTATAACCTGAGAATGAATACCAAGTTTTTGTATTTTGTCCATATTTTTGTGCCTTTACTTTAGCAAAGGCAAAAATCACATTCCTAGAAGTTTTACTGGTACAATGTCTCTACTTTGTGTTGAAAAGACCTCTTCTGGAGTAATAGATGTAGTATGGGATATCACACCCACAGAATGTTACAGGCAGATTGGAGTGTATCAGCTCAAATAAGAGAGGGAATTTGATCCTGTCTTGTTTGATGTGTAATCTGTATCAACTATGAGTGCTGCCAAAAGAGAGTCCTATGTCTGTCCACTTGCTCCTCCTGTTTCATTCACATCTGATTGAGTGCCTAGGCTTTGAGTTGGTAACTGGCTTGATGGAAAACTAGCACACCAAATTACAGATCATGAAGGTATGTGATTCACTGGTCCAGACTTAAAGGAAAAGACATAAAGAACAAAGGGAAAGGGGCAGCTTTTGGCAACGCAGAACTGTTAGAAACTCTGACTTGTAAGAAAAACCTGGGTTTGTGCAGCTTGGAAACAGAAAGTAAAAAGTCCATCTTCAATGGATAAAAAAGTCACTGCAAAAAGATAACTTTCCCAAAGCCCAAAAAGGGGTGGGGGTTGGGGGGGT
>VZRW01008436.1:26086-37390 GCA_013398125.1 Aegotheles bennettii
GGGAAACAACAAGAAACAAATAGTTTAATTTGCCTCAAAGGTGGTTTTGAAGAGGTAGTGGAGAGAAAATGTTTTAACTATGCGGATACCCCAAGCTTAGATAAACACTTGGGGGAGGTTCTAGACACAGTTACTCTCTTCTGATGGAGTGATATCATCTAGATCATCTCCTGTGGTCTTTTCCAATTCTACATTCAGATGACTCTAACAGTACTTTTCTAACACAGGTTAAAAGAGAGAAACTTCATTTTTCAGATATCAAGATAGACAGCATAATTCATTGAAATGTATTCAGAACAGCAAAATACAAAGATCAAGCTATCCATCTGTAATTCAAACAACATTTGCTCATCTAACTCATTCATCTGGACAATTTACAAAATTTGCCTGGCTGTAGTCCTATTTGCATGACAACAACAGCTGACAAAAGTTCTGGAAGCTGCAAGGATAGCTCTGTAATAAAGGCCTGGATCTAAGTTAGGCAGTCAAGAACATCCCTTCTTGTGGGGTGAAAACAGACATTTTGCATGAAGAGCAAGCAGATATATCCAATGCAAAGAGCCAAAACCTACTCTTACTTAGGTAGCCTTAAAAAAAATTATTTTACTGAGGGAGAGAACATGAACTGGGAGACAGAAGACCTTTAAGTGCTTATGACATCTCTTCCCACCTTTATCTCGTTTGTTAGGGCTTGGAGTCAGTACACTAACACCCATGCTTAACTTCACTTTTATCAGCTGACCTCCCTACAGCAAGCAGGGATGAATGTCTCACTTCACCACAGCATGATCCCTACTGGGATAGGCCCTGTGCCTCTGCCTGTAGGGTCAGAAAACTGATCAGAGCAGCAGCAAAGCTGGCTCAAAAAATCTCTTGTCCTGCCCTGGCTGCCTATTTCCACCTGCTCCGTTCAGTCCCCTCTTGAGTCCTGGGTGCACTACTTCTTGTAGGACCATGTGGTAAAATGGCAGACTGTACTGATCTGAACTTACAATAGAAATTTTACAAAAAAGCCAAGGCCCTGTAAATAGTTGTGTCAGTCTCCTCTAGGAAAGGGACCTGCAGCAGAGAAAGAGTGAGTACAGTGAGAGAGAGAGGGTGAAAACTTCTTGTGCTGGCTTTCCTAACAAAACAACAGTTTCAGGAAATCACAGCCTCAGCCAGAGGCCCAAGCCTGTAATATTAATTAAATAACAACATTAGAATAACAGGAATGGCTCCTTTTTATTTACTTGGAGCTACTTTCAATTTGCACCAGAGCAATTAAGAAAAATTTGGGTTAGGGTAAGTCTTTTAAAGCTGTCGTAACAAAATTAATATGGAAAGATTCAGCTATGTGTCCAACAGTGGAGATAGAATATTTATCTTTAGTGGGAAAATGTTGGGATTGCAAGTTCTTTTTTTTTTTTTCTCCCCTGCATCTTCAAAAGAAAAAAGGAGAAAGTTCCAGCTGTAAAAGGTATTCGTCAAGAACCGCCATCGGCCAGCACCACAAATGAGCAACTCCAGTGTGAAAACACTTTCAAAGTTCTAAATGAGTTGTCCCTGTGGTAATAAAGAAAAGCTGTTTTACAGCATGACAGTATGTAAGACAGCATTGTCAGCTATAGTTTATTTAAAGCACAAGGCCTGTAACAGGAAAATAATGACTTTAATAAAATTTACTATTGACTTTGTAGGCTAAAATCTTTCTGTCATCAGGAATACAGAAAAACAACCTGCCTGAAAACCCTTCACTTAAATATATTCCTTTAATATTTCAAAGCAGCTTGTGACTTCTTTTTTTTTTAATATACATGCTACTTCAAAAGATACTGTAGTGGGGTGGAAATTAGTATTTTTAATAGAAAGTTGGAATTGCTTACATAAGGGAAAAACCAGTAATGACCTATGACACTGTCTACTGAAAGCAACATTTGAGGAAACTGCAAAAGCAGTTAATGCAATTCCTTGAAAAGCTGTATAAAGCTATGTCACAAATGAATGATTTATAAATTACTGAGCGTCCTTCTCATCTAGAGGGTATCTTTTAATCATGCGCTGTAGTTTTCTCTGAGTGAACTCCAAAGAGCCTGCTGCAGAGATACACAGAAATCTGCAGCATGTTAACAAAGTTGGGGTCATTTCTAAGAATTGAGGGGGGAGCAAAAAATAAAAAATCCTCACATTCGGCATGATTTTACTTTCGAACCAATTTGATTAAATGCACTATAGCTTTCTGGTGGTGTGTAAGAGGTCATGTCTTTTATATGAAAAACTGCAGAATTTTCACTCCTTTAATGTTTTTTTACATAGTTAAAATAAACTGTGGTAAAAAGTTTCCCAACAGTGTATGACAGCTCAATTTAGAGGTGAAACCTTTTAATAAAATCTCATGAAATGAATGCTTTGGTTTATGCACTCTGTTTGTGTTTCCCACTGGAGTGCTTAGCATTGTGAAGCAGTGGTTTCTTTCTTTACTGCTGCAGAGCAACATCACGAAGGAGCGTCTGGAGCCTTAGAACAGAAAAGATGTAGTTTAGCCATGGTAAGATTGTTGATGGAGGAATCTTAATTTACAGCAAAAATGCTTTCCTCTTGACTTTAAAAAAATGTTATTGTGCATTAATTTACATTGCAGATAATTAATTAAAAATGAAGAAAAGTATTCCACAGAGGCTTTTTAGAAAGGACTCTGGGGTCCAGAAATAGTATTAAGAGGGGAACCAATTAAATATTTATCTGAGAATGAATAATTTTGCTAGGACTTTGGCAGTGGAACTGGCTTAAGTCACTTTTGTTGCAGCTTTGCCTTGTTTCAAGCACATCCACAAAATCCCTCTTATGTTTGCTAAGGGACATACCAAGGAAGAAGCAATCTTTCCATAAGAAAGCACAGTGCCTGTCTTCCCTAATATGCTGCGTAAGTACCACCTAAAAAAGTGGCAGTATGTTTCATAAACTCCCAAAAGTTTAAACATGTGCTTCATACAAAATACAGTTCATTTCCATGTTCAGAAATGCAGACCTCATTCACCACTTAAGAACTCAAAAGGCAAAAAGGGTGAGGATGAGAGCAGGACCAAGTCTGACAGAAGCCTCTTATGCCATATGAAATATACTGGCTCAGCCTATCCATACAGACAACATGTTATCAAGTGTTGCCAAGAATCGAACAGCCAGTATAACATAAAACACTCAGAGGAAGTATTCCATTGAATGAATGCTGTGCAGGCCTCAAAACCATAGTCTGCTATGGTGTTGGTTGTAGAACACCTGCTATTTTAACCTTCCATAGCGCTGTAGAATTGAACCTCTGTTTATATGTATGCAGTTGCATGATGTACTGTCTATCATCCTTTGTGGGTTTCTGCAGCTAGGAATATGGTTCTTCTTGGCATGTTGTTCCAGCCTTTCATAATTTCATACCAAAGCTCATTAAATTTGTCATCTGATACACTGTGACACAACAAACACACTATCCCAGAGTTAGGTCCATCTCTGTGTCTATTGTCCTCATTTGCCAGCAGTCACCAAGATTTTGGGGATTTGCTCCAATGTAATCTTAGAAGAAATAGTCTAAAAATATTTTGGATTTTATAGGTCTGCCAGATTTTTTGTAAATATCAAGGTTCCTAGGGATGAATTACCAGTCCTAAGTGCTACAGCTGGCTTCAGCCCTGTAAAAACTACAGGAACTAGAAAAACTGCAAAATCTCATTTTGTTTGACCGCTCAAAGACTCAGCTGTAAGAAAAAATGTGTACTAGCCCTTGCTAATATTTAACCAAATAAATAAAGTGAAAAATACACTACAGATTTTCTGGGTGGCACAAAAGGGGAAAGGGAAACTACAATGTCTCTCTCTAAGATGGACACTTAAGGTGTCCCTCCTTCACTCCCCCTCCCAACCATTTTAACCCCTATCTCACACCATGGCACTAGGGATGTAGCTTTGGAGTGACCTAATGCGAAAGATGTGCTTGCACTTGATCTGTTGCAGGAACAGACCTCAGGCCTCATATTCAAATTGGCATTTCACTTATTTCTGAAACAAGATGTTGAATTCATTTTTAAAAGACCCACTTTTCAAGACATATCAGCCCTCAGAAATTTCTATCCTCTTTAGTAAGAAATGCTGAGAGCTCATTGCTCGGAGAAAAAATGAAGACTAAAGAACCTCAGTCTAACTTTTGGAGCATGTCTTAGACTCCAGCTCTTCAAAGTCTATCCCTTACATTTTACCCAAACTGCAAGAGGATAGTTTTATTAATTTCAGCTGGAGGTTATTTTGTCTTTTATCTTATTTTTCAAGGCATGTGTGAGCAGAGAGAGAGACTTCAAATCTATAGCTCATCAACTTCCACAACTTTTTTTTTTTTTTTTTGAGGCAGGATTCATATAATGTAGAACACAAGACATTTATTCATTAAGCTCTTCCCTGGGGTCCCAGAAACTTCATCCTTCCTACTATATACTGGGCAGGAGTAGGAAGATCAGGTAAGACAAGGGAAAATATTCAATCATTTTCAAGAGTAACTTATTATCTTTTAAGTCTTTTAGGGGTGTACCTGTTTCATTCTGTATTCTTTGCAGTTTTCTAACATTGTTTTGCTGCTCAGTAAAGATATTGGCAATTATGAGCTCAACTACAGGAATCACACTACCTCCAAAATAAAAATAAACATATCTTAACAAAGATGTGCCATGTAAGTAGTGTTTTCTAATGTGCAACTAAAAATAAAACATAGTCCTGGGAGGTGAAATAGGATGCCTAGACATCTTCTAGTCGTACCTCCCAAGCCTGGCTAAATAATTAATGGCTTTATCTCATAGTGTCTATGCGTGAGATGCCTGAATTATCTAGGATGTTAGAGTAATTCGAGTACACATATGATCCTTAAATATTTTCTGCTTTGAAAGATCACCTGACGCAGTTAATTAAGGACTCTGTGGCAGGTGCTCTGCTGGACCTCATACTTGCAAACAAGGAATAGTTGGTTGGAAATGAGAAGGTCAGGGGCAGCCTTCACTCCAGTGACCATGAAATGGTGGAGCTCAGGATCATCAGAAGAGGGAATAGGGCAAAAAGCAGGATCACAGCCCCAGACTTCAAAAGAGCAGACTTTGCCCTTTGCAGGAACCTGTTTGGAGGAATCCCATGGAGTGTGGTCCATGAGAGAAGAGAGCTTCAGGGAAGCTAGTAGATTTTGAAGGTTCACTTCTGCCAAGCTTGAGAACAGTCCATCCCAAAGTTAAGAAAACCAAGACAATGTCGGAGGAAGCCTGCATGGATTAGCAAGGAGCTCCTCACAAAACTCAAACATGAGGAGGAAGCATATGTGAGGTAGAAGTAGGGTCAGAAGGAATATAGATACTCTGTTCAAGTATACCAGGATGGAATTAGGAAAGCCAAAGCCTATCTGGAGCTGAGTCTGGTACGGGCAACAAGAAGGGCTTCTACAGGTATACTAAAAGTGAAAGGAAAACTAGCAAAAACGTGAGCCCAGTGCTGAATGAGTCAGGAGAATGGTGACAGGGGATATGGAAAAGGCTGAGATCTTCAGTGCCGCAGTCTTTACTGATAATGCCTGCCTTCAGGAATCCCAGACCTCTAAGATGCATGGGAAAGTCTGAGGTAATCATGATCTACCCTCAAGGAAAGAGGGCCTGGTTAAGGTGTATTTAAAAAATCTAGACATACACAACTCAATGGTGCCTGACGGGATGCACCCAGAAGAGCTGAGTGAGCTGGGGAATGTCATTGCAAGGCCACATTTGATTCCCTGAAACATCACAGTGACTGGGAGAGGTTTCTGAGGACTGTCCAAAAGCAAAACCTCTGTCTTCATGAAGGGCTAGCAGAGAGGTTTGGGGAACTACAGGCCTGTCAGACTCATCTTAATCCCTGTGAACATGATGGAGCAACTAGTCCTGGAAGATACTTCCAAACACATGAAAGACAAAAAAGTGACTAGGAGTAGCCAGTACAGACTCACGAAGGGAAAATCATGCTTCGTCAACTCGATAGGCTTCTAGGACAGCAACTAACTCAGTGGGTAAGGGTAGATCAGTAAGTGTTGTTTATCTTGACTTTGCATGGTTTTCAACACTCTTTTCCAAAACTTCCTCATAGAAAAGCTGATGAATTATGAGCTAGATAAATAGACGGTGAGGTGAACTGAACACTGGAAGAACTGACAGGCTCAAAGGGCACTAAATGTGATGTACTGCACTAAGGGTCACTAAGGGTGTACCTCAAGTGTTGATACTGGTGCCAACACTGTTAAACACAGCTTCATTAGTGTTCTCCATGATGGGGCAAAATGCACTGTCAACATGTTTATATATGGTAAAAAACCGTGAGGAACAGCTAGATGTGTTGCCGTCCAGAGGGACCTTGGCAAGTTGGAGAAATGGGCCAACAGGAATTTCATGAAGTTTAACAAAGGGAAATACCAGGTCCTGCACCCAATGAGGAATAACTCTGTGTGCTAGTACACACTGGGGGTCTACCAGCTGGAGAATAGTTTTGCAGAAAAGGACCTGGGAGTCCTGGTAGACAACAAGTTCTATATGAGCCAATAGTGAGCCCTGGAGGCAAAGAAAGCCAACAACATCCTGCGTTGATTTGAAAAGCACTGCCAGCATGTGGAGGGAGATGATGTTTTCCCTCAGCTCATCACTGGTGAGGCCACATCTGGAGTGCTGGGTTCAGTTGTGGGCTCACCAGTACAACATCAGCAAGTGAGATTCTGGAGTGAGTCCAGTGAAAAACCATGAAGATAATTAAGGAACTGGAGCATCTGTCAGATGAGGAGAGGCTGAGATTTGGAACTGTTCAGCTTGGAGAAGTGAAAGCTCATGGAGGATCTGATCAGTCTGTATAAATACCTGATGAAAGGGTGTAAAGAAGACAGAGCCAGTCTCTTCTCAATGTTGCCCAGTGGCAAGAAAAGATACAGGGGGCAGAAACTGAATTTCCAGTCAATCTTAAGAAAAAACTTTTTTGACTGTGAGGGAAGTCAAACATTGGAGCAGTTTGTCCAGAGTGACTGTGGAGTCTCCATTCTTGGACAAATTAAAAGCCTGACTGAACACAATCTTGGGTAACCTGATGTAGCTGATCCTGTTTTGAGCAAACTCAACTATTCTGTGATTAATTCAACAAGGGCAAGTGCAGAGTTTTGCATCTGGGGAAGAACAACACCATGCACCAGTACAGGCTGGGGGCTGACCTGCTGGAGAGCAGTATAGGAGAAAGGGACCTGGGGGTCCTGGTGGACACGAAAATGACCATGAGCCAGCAATGTGCCCTTGTGGCCAAGAAGGCCAATGGCATCCTGGGGTGCATTAGAAGAGGGGTGGTCAGTAGGTCAAGAGAGGTTCTCCTCCCCCTCTATTCTGCCTTGGTGAGGCCACATCTGGAGTATTGTGTCCAGTTCTGGGCCCCACAGTTCAAAAAGGACAGGGAACTGCTTGAGAGAGTCCAGCGCAGAGCCACAAAGATGATTAAGGGAATGGAACATCTCCCTTATGAGGAGAGGCTGAGGGAGCTGGGTCTCTTTAGCTTGGAGAAAAGGAGACTGAGGGGTGACCTAATCCATGGTTACAAATATGTAAAGGGTGAGTGTCAGGATGATGGAGCCAACCTTTTGTCAGTAATGACTAATGATAGGACAAGGGGCAATGGTTTTAAACTGGAGCATAGGAGGTTCCATGTAAATATCAGGAAAAACTTTTTCACTGTGAGAGTGACAGAGCACTGGAACAGGCTGCCCAGGGAGGTTGTGGAGTCTCCTTCACTGGAGATATTCAAAACCCGCCTGGATGCGTTCCTGTGTGATGTACTCTAGATGACCCTGCTCTGGCAGGGGGGGTGGACTAGATGATCTTTCGAGGTCCCTTCCATCCCCTTAGATTCTGTGATTCTGTGATTATCTGATTATTGCATGTAAATTATGTGTAGTTGGAGTTCACAGATAAAAGGGAGTGTTAAAGCAGGTTGCAGAGGACCAATTCACTTTCAGGAAAGCCCAAGAAAAATTGTTTTTTTTCTCTTCTTTTATCTCTTCTTGTTTTCTCTCTTCTTCTTAGTTGTCCAGTTGAGAGAAGGAATAGGTTCTTGGTTTGTATTGGTTGTTTAGCTCCATATCTCCCAAAAAGATCCTGCCTTTGGACAATTATCTTTCATTTTGTAATTGTGGATCAATTTGAACAGAAGCTGATCCTGCTCCTGAAGTGTTTGGTAGGAACCAAGACAACGGCTTCAGACAAAGCCGTTTTGAGACACTGAGTTTACCATAATAGTGTGGGATGGGTGTTTGAAGTTCTAACAGTAAAATTTCTTCACAGGCATTAAACTGTTGGAATGACACCATGTACAGAAACTTCCTTCTTGAGGATAACAGTTCTAAACACTGACTGAATACCATTCAAGTTGTAGTAGAGAGAACTCTAATTAACATGTAGAGATGCCTCATGAGCAAATAACATCACAGCTTCCAGTAACTGTTTAGTTGCAGTTGGAGCTGTCTATAGCAAATCCACAGACTCTAGAAGGAATCTTTCTTGTCTAGATCTGATCATTCATTTTTGAGAAAACTTTTATTCTTCAGTAAGTGTTCTGCCCTTTTGTTCTTACAAATCTCTTTTACAATCCAGTAACAAACTCAAAAATGTTCATTCTCTTGTGTTTTACAATCTTATTGACCGAAGTGTAATGCATTCTCAAACCATTTAAGAGGCAGGTAATTTGAACAATTTTAGCATCTTCCTTACTTTTGCATTCACAGAGTATAACATAAAATGATGCACAAGATTCATCAAATCTGAGCTGTGTTGCTAATAAGTATGTAACTCAGATATAGAATGAGCCATTTAAAGAAGTTATTGATGCCAACATTAAATTTACAATTATTCCTAAAAGAAAACCATTTGAGGAATTCCCCATGCTGCAAGTACGCAAAATACTTTGCTATGCATAAGAAGTTGCATTTATTAATGGCCCTTTTTGCCAGAATCTCATTTCACCAAAGGAAACTTCATCCTCCAATGGGAATAAGAATTGCATGAACGTCACAGACTCTACAAGTTTATTCACCATAACAAAAAAAAAGACATCCAACTATCTCATAACAATGGTGTTTCAAACTAAGCAGCTGTCTAAAATGTAGGACACAAGAAAACTTAGATGTAAGAAACTGTTGTAATTAACGAACATTATTAACTACACCTTTTTTCTTCCCTTGGGTTCATACATATTGCTAGAAATGTTTCATGCTAATCTTGCTCTTGTAACATTTAATTTATGTTATATATTAATATGAAAATTTCTTTATTGATGATGTTTCACTTATTCCCTTGCAGTGATAATATATAGAGATCTCCTATCTAGGGCCTTAGCTTTCCAGCTTCTTTAGAACCTTTTTTACAAATACCATGATTATCATAGGAATCAAGCATCTCACATTGGCTTTGGCAGGACATGTAGTTGATCAGTAGGCCAAAGATCAGAACAAACTGAAGCTAGGAAAGCAAAGGGCGGTTTTGATTTTTGGTTTGTTTATTCAAGGATCTCAACCTTTGCATCCTTTTAATTTAAAATGAAGAACAGAATGGCAGATGAAGTGGCAAAAAGGGATGCTCTAATAAAATTAAAAGGATTATGTGACGGGTTGTTTTCTTTTCTTTTTGAAACAAGATCTCTATAACGTAGATCAGGAAGACAGCCCAACAGTTTCAGATCTCTTGTAGGAGGAGTCACTTTGACTGAATACGTACCCAAGAGATGGGGTGGCATTCTGTCACTGAATAGAGTTTTCAGGTGGCCATAGATATGGTTCACCATCAGCACTTCCCCTTTTTTCGAAGCAATCTCTACATGTTTGTCAATGTCTTCTAAGAAATAAGGAATTAATTTTCACAGTTTCTTCTTTGAAGTAGGTCTTCCCTAAACGACTTGTACTCATCCAATACAACCAGCTTCTACCTTCCTTTGCTGGCCTAGGGAACATTCAGACATCTTGAAGTTCTCTACAACTACCTTCTCAGTTCTTGGTCACTATGCATTTAAAGGCCTGCACCAAAACACAGCTTCAGATTGTACCATGCAATCCATAAACACTTTGTAGACACTCCAAAATATGACATCTGTTTTTAGATGAGAATTGTTTGGGTTATTTTCTTTTAAGAAAGAGTGTCCTGGAGATCTTCTTGAGTTTTATGCACATAAATTCAAATTCCTGGTTGAAATCATGACATGGATGATGAGCAGAGGCATGAGCTCATCCCTTTCCAACTCCTGCTGTAAGAAGATCTAAGTGAAGAGAATCAGTTGAGCCATCATATGTGCCATGTTCACATCCTCCTTTCCTTCAATTACCAGAAGTAGAGCTTATCAGGACAAGCAGTTACCTATGAGGATCACACAAAGAAAAGCTTGAGACCATCTGAATGCCGGTAAAAGCAGCCCTGGACTCTTTGTAGAGCCAGGTGCCTAGTATTAGCAAGCATGGTAGGGTGTAAGAGGTGTATGTGGCAGACCCATTGAGCAGGCTATCTCAGGCACAAAAATGAAAAAACTAAGGCCTGTGATCCACAAACCAGCTTCAGGGCATGTGAAAACCTAGCTCTGCTGAGAACTGTGAGGCTGGTTCTCAAATACCCTAAGTGACAAGATTGGAACCCCATCTTCCTGAATTTCCACGGTCCGTACAAAGCAGGCAGGGGTCAGAGCCTGAAATCCTCAGAAAAGGACTCCAAAGTCTATGGCTCTGGGGTAGAACAGAAAAATTCAGAACTATAACCTCTGTATAATTAGAACACACTTTTCAATATGTGGTTACATCATTTAGGCATATCAAGGATAAGGGGGTCATTAAGAGCAGTCAACATGGCTTTACCAAGGGTAAGTCATGTTTGACCAACCTTATAGCCTTCTATGAGGAAATAACTAGGTGGATAGATGATGGTAGAGCGGTAGATGTGGTTTATCTCGATTTCAGTAAAGCATTTGACACTGTCTCCCACAGCATCCTCATAGATAAGCTGATAAAGTATGGGTTTGGTGATCAGGTAGTGGGGTGGATCAAGAACTGGTTGAAGGGAAGAAGTCAGAGAGTTGTGGTCAATGGGGCAGAGTCTGGTTGGAGGACTGTGACTAGTGGAGTGCCTCAGGGGTCGGTACTGGGACCGGTGTTGTTCAATATCTTCATCAACGACCTGGATGAGGGTACAGAATGTATCCTCAGCAAGTTTGCTGATGACACTAAGCTGGGAGGAGTGGCTGACACACCAGAGGGTTGTGCTGCCATTCAAAGAGACC
>VZRW01008436.1:37631-50131 GCA_013398125.1 Aegotheles bennettii
GAACTGCTTGAGAGAGTCCAGCGCAGAGCCACTAAGATGATTAAGGGAATGGAACATCTCCCTTATGAGGAAAGGCTGAGGGAGCTGGGTCTCTTTAGCTTGGAGAAAAGGAGGCTGAGGGGTGACCTAATCCATGGTTACAAATATGTAAAGGGTGAGTGTCAGGATGATGGAGCCAACCTTTTGTCAGTAATGACTAATGATAGGACAAGGGGCAATGGTTTTAAACTGGAGCATAGGAGGTTCCATGTAAATATCAGGAAAAACTTTTTCACTGTGAGAGTGACAGAGCACTGGAACAGGCTGCCCAGGGAGGTTGTGGAGTCTCCTTCCCTGGAGACATTCAAAACCCGCCTGGATGCGTTCCTGTGTGATGTACTCTAGATGACCCTGCTCTGGCAGGGGGGTTGGACTAGATGATCTTTCGAGGTCCCTTCCAACCCCTTAGATTCTGTGATTCTGTGATTTAGTGACATACTTTAATTTCGAAAAATATTGTTCTGTGGTTTTGAAGTGGTCTTCTATGAGTCCTTGATTATGGAAATTATGTTTTAAAATTATGTACATATGAAAAACTCAGAACTAATGAATAGAGTAGAATAGTAACCCAAAATCTGACATTTGGCTAACTCTAGTTATGGCTTATTACCAACATAAACAGTAAATAAACAGCACTAGCCTGTGGATTGCTTTAATTCGTGGTTAGAGTCCATTAAGCATGCTCCTAGAGCATAAAGTCCAGTTTAGCTTCGTCTGAAGGGAACACATTTCTATGGTTGCAGACCTCACCATGATGTAAACCATGGAGGTTGGAGACCAAGTTTTCACATCAAACCACATTCCTGGTCAGGATTAAGACTCTAATGCAGCTGCACCAAGAGACAGTTCAGGGCTTTAGATATTTTCTATTACATCAGGAACTGCTTCTTTTATCTGGTGTTGGATTAGCCAGTCTGTAGTTAAAGGGACCATGACACAGTGATGCTGACTGTCATGGCTCTAACTTGGGTCTTAGGGTGCTTGTGACCTAGAACTTTGACCCTGTATGCTCTGTTCTTAGGAGGGTTTTCCCTGAGTTGTGTTTATAGTAGTTGTCATAGTTCAACAGTAGTACTGTCAGGATATGGATCAATTATCTGCTTTTGCATTAAACAAATATTATCTTTCTTCTCTCACTGTTATCTCCACAACTGATTCTAAGCCTATCCCAGGACTTAACCAGGCTGTTTAGAGGGAGGTCAAACAGACAGGGATGTCCATTTTATTTACTGTCAAATGCAAAAGAAAGACACATTTTTTCATTCCAACATCAGTTTTACTCACCAGGCCAGACTGTTCCAAGACCTCCATTCAAAGGACTCACATGGGTCAGTGAAGATGAATATGACAGAGCAGGCATATGAATCTGGTTTCTCTCAGCAGATGGATGTCTTAACTACTGACTCTTCTGAAATGAACAAACTCAGTTCTCTGCTTCTTCTTCCCTTTCTCTCTGGAAATTAAAATCTGGACCTGTGAAATTTTTTCCAATTAAAGTTTCAGTGATTTTGGCATGTTATAACAAAACCATTGCATCAAAAATGCCTTATACATAATTGGTTGAGCCGGCAGATGTCACATTATAACTTAAGCCCTCCTGAGCACTAAGGATCAGAAAGTGGCATTTTAATAAAAGATCTTTTTCGTCAGTAAACCCCAGACATGACCAGTAGATAGATTAATGTCTGTGTGTGTCCAAGTTGCCCACAGATGGTAGAATAATCTTGGACTGGTTTTCTTGGACAATGACTTGAGATTTTTTTCATAAAACATCTCTCTAAAAGCCATTAAAATCTGTCAGATTAAAATAAAATCTCCAGTGTCTTGAGGAGTCAGAAAAACAAAAATTATAAAATTAATTCCTTTTTATATAAGGTAAGCTTAATTCTAACTTTGTTTTCAAAATATAACTAGTAGCTGATTTTCTAGTAATCATTCTCACAGACACTTATTGAAATTCCATTGTTTAATAACCATAATATTTCCAAGATATGTTTCTTTAACATTTTCAGTTATCTTACCACACTTTCAAATCAATCTTGATCCAAACCTAAAATTCAATAAATAATACATTCTCTCCAAGGACAAGTTTGGTCATTTGATGTCATAATTTCGAGAAATTTCGCTGATGTTTCATAAGCAAAAGAGGGTACCCTGAGTCTCATTGTCTTTAAGTACATATTTAGCCTATTGTATAGCCATGTGTACAGTCATTCACCCAGGGATTTCAAATAATTTTTGATTCTGGCTAGTTCTACACAGACTTGTTGCATGCCGATTCAGCCTTGTTCTATTTGCATCCATGTGATATGATTTATCATGCAGTAAGTGTGTTCCCATAGTGGACTAATTTTTATAGGGCCAACAAATGTGCCATATCAAACTCAGCGAGAGCCAGAGAGGGAAAAAATATTCTATGGTTGTTATGATTGCCAGCCATGCCAAGGAATTAATTTTAAAAATTAAATTATTTTGTGTAAAACACATCTCTCTCTCTCCTATTTTTTTGTGATCAGCATTAGATTACTTGTTATACTCTGTTGTCAGATATCACTGGCAACATGCTAATGCCAGAGAGTGGCTATACTTCCAGTAGAAGAAATTTTGGTATTTTTGACAAATTTCCTCTGTTTGTCTTCAGTAGAATTATATACTACTATGGTCAGAACAGGCAATGAGCTGTGATACATTTTGTCAGAGACTTTGATGTCTATCCAGAGACCAAATATGAAGTAGTAGATGATTTTTGCTTGTCACACATATATATAAAATTCATGTTGTCTTATTTGCATGCATATGTATTAGACTGTACACACAGATCAAAATTGGGCAGAGTTTTGTGAAAACTTCTGAAACAAAGCAAAGAGAGTTGAAGAAGGTGGAACAAATTTCTAGTGTAAGTTGAAAAAGCATCATATAACCTGTGGAATAATGGTAGGTCTCTGAGGTCCAGATGGGACAAATCTCCATGACCAGCTCTCAATGAGACAACTCTGATGCTGCTAGTTTTCCCCACTGCATGGCACCACCAATTGTCCCTAGCACACAGTAAGCTCCGCAAGGCCCTTGAACACCAGCAGGACCCTGCATGTTGGCTGTGGACAGTTGGCTGAGGAGAGTTGTCCTAGACCCCTGAGGTATGGCCCAAAATACTCAGAGGGTCAGAACTCAAGCAGGAGAATTTTAGTGATTCAGAGGCTGCTATCACAGAGGCAGACAACACATTAATAGAAGGGTCTTCAGAGAGTTTTAACATGTCTAAGACTCCCAGGAAATGAAAACTCCTCACCACCTCCCATTCAGGATGACCACAGGGAGGGACAGGAGGATGAAGATCAGAATGACCAGTTGTGCAGTGCTTGCAGTTTCACTTGGCATGTGAAAGTCTGCAAGACCCTTTTCTCACCTTGGTTCCCCCCACCTGTGGTTCATCCAACCAGAAGGACATTTTCCCTCTGGGATGGGGTTTTAGTTCCTCTCAAAATTCCAACCTAGATGAAAAAATCTTCCCTTCAAAAGTTCAGTAAAAACCTATGCCTTTCTATAAGAAATAATTTCAGCTTCAATGAACTGTGGGGTTTTTTTACTAAGGGAGAAACATTGGGTTGAAAAATTAACAGCCAGCTCTAGATCATAAGTAAGTCCCAACGCAGTCATGTAGGGCTTGAAAGTTAAGTGCTCTTAAAGCTGAACACTTCTTTACGTGTGCAATTGCCATGTATCCTCCACCAAATTTCAAAAGAAGGGGATTGGAACTGAAGATGGCCTCTAAACTCTTAAACCCTTCCCTTTATATTCAGATTTCTTTTATAGTCCACACCGGAGAGTTATTACATTTCTTCAGTTGGCAGGAAAGATCGAGCCAAAGACTCCTCCTTCTCTTGATTTACAGGAATATAATTAATTCTCAAGTCAGCGGAGCTAAAAGTGATGTAAACAAGAGGAAAAACCAGTCCCCCAGGAACAGAAGTACTGCAGAAGCAGTCATCACTTTTAAAACATGGCAACATTTCAGAAAAACGCTGCAGATGTTTGGGCTTTGTCCCTCATCCAAGCTGAGCATTGCTTTTTGCTGCTGTGCGTTGCTTATTTCTACCAAGTCTCCTTAGGCATTCATGCTAATACCTTGTACTTTATATAAGATAAGTGCTTTATAATTAGGCACACGTACATGAAATACCCAAAATTATATGAAGCTTAAACACATTTTCAAAAAGTTGTAAAATACTTTTGCTAGATTCTGTACTCTCAAATGGATTAATCTGGAAAACAACTGGGACTCAATTTAGACCTTCCTGGCAGCAAGCAAGAGAAACGTCAAGCTCACAATTTTACTTTATTGAAGACCCTCCTAGGAGTCCATCAGAAAGAACTCTAGCTGACTGCTAGCCAGTGATCAGTAGGAGGTAATTAGTTTATTAATATGGATTTGATTTTTTTTTGTACTGTTGATTAATAGTAGTAAACTAAGACCTTGATCCAATTTCCCCTTCTCCCTGTCTACAAAAAAAAAGCAGTGAAACATACATAAAGTTAACAAGATCTTGAATAATATCAAAGTGCATTCAGTAGGTCCCAAGTTATACAGACATATAGTTTATTTGTACACTAGGATGTCTGAATTAAAACGTATGCACAGAAACGGAATGTAATTTAAGAGACCCTGTGCTGAAGTCAAGGTTAATTTTGAAACAACCCTTCAGTTTCAAGGCAGCTGTATGGATTGGTAAGTGTCTATGTTGCACAGAAGAGAGGCTTTCACTGGTACTTGACAGTACAGATAAACCGTCATAGAGTTCTGATCATAAATAGACTGCAGCTTAGCTACTAACAATGGATTTCAAAAACAAAAGGAGCCAAACTACAGTGCAGAATTTTTTTGCCCTGTTTCCTTCTAAATAAATCAAAGTGAATTACAGAGGCAAGCAGAGGTACTGTCTGAAATGTTATGGTTCGTATCTTCCAGTATATTACATTTGATTTATCTTGTTTGTGGGGTTTAAGATTGTGTTACAGAGGAGTAAGAATATGTAGGGGTTAAAATAGCTGACTGGGGTAAAACTCACATGGAATAAATACTCTGAACACACAGTAAAAAGTAAAAATCAATGGCAATATGATAGGAACTCTTAATACTCTATTGCAGTGATCCACATATGGAACTCCTTACTTCCATCCCTGACTTCAGCAGGGCCCTCATGTGAGTTACCTGCTATTAGTAGAGGTGTAAACAGTTCACAGTCCATTCCACATAATTAAAAATCTAACAGGCAAACAGCTAATTTTGTAGAAAAATCTTTAGAGTGAAGCTTTGGCCATCAGCAGTGAGGTGCTTCACTGATAGTGTCTGAATTGCATAAATATCCAGACCATGCAGATTAAGTTTTCTGCATCTTGTTGCAGCATGCGCTCCACCATAAGGAATTAGCTGGGATTTGTTTTACACTAAGGACAAAGTAAGGAAGAGTATTGGCCCTAAGGGAAAATCTCCAAAATATTACTGCTTGCCGTAGCAAATGGAAACTTGGAACACGGTCTCCAGTAATACAAGCAAGAAGAGACCAAGAAGAGATGGAACAGATACAGAGGCAGTGATAGATATGTCAACATCTGTGGAAAAGTAAGCCAGCTATGCAAAGGTTTTGGGTTTTGCAGTGATATCAATAAATGGGGAACTGATCTCTACAAGATTAGAGGAGATAATGCACATACAATCAAGTGAAGCAGAAATAACCACTGACCAAGGATTTTAGAAAAAGAGAAATTACTGTACAAAAAAACCTACAGGAGCAGAGCAGTAGATCATGGTGGATATTAAATATTATCTTACCATACAGTGTCATTTGAAAACCCTCATGAATATATAATCTGTAATGAAGAGGAAGAAAAAGTATTCATTTGAATTGTATTAATGTGGCCAAATCTAACCAATTTAGTTTGTTTCTATCCTTCCCTTTGTTTTGAGGAAAGCAGGATTCAGAAAAAAAATAGAGTAGTTGCAGTGATTTGATGAGTCACTAATGGCTTAAGAGGGTAGCAGGAGAACTTATGTTTTTTGTCTTAAGACTAGGGAACAACAATTAGACTATGAAGTATAAGCATCCACATGTAAGTGGAATCATTTCATTGTATATGAAAAGCATTGGAAAAAAAAAGTTTGAAAATATGGTCCAAAAATCTGCCCTCTGATTCAAGAAATTGTGTGCCCACTTCAACAAGTGGAATATTCCCAAGGGACAAGTATGATTCTTACTGAATAATAATAGAGGGGGTACAATTTGAACAACAAAGGTCTAGTCATTGAAGTTGCTCAGTAAAAGAATTCAAGGTCTACTTTTAGTGGTAATGTGGAACTCCTTTTTCAATGTTATTTTTTATTGTTTTATTCCCTTCCCTGTTTTGTGGGGGCTGCTGTAGGACATCTGTTGCTTAAAATGGCTACTTCCCTTATTACATATTGGTAACTCTAATAAAATTGTGTTTATCCACAGATATATAAAACAAACAGCATTTTTCTGGTATTTATATATAGTATTTACAAAAAAGGTTTCTAGTGTGGAAGTCAATCCAACCTAATCACAGATTTTCTGTCACATTTACCTTCGTACCAGCACTCGTATCCATCTAGGAAATTATTTCTTGGAGAGATACAGGGCCAAACTCTCCTGTCAGTTACACCAGTATGCACTTGGAGTGACTCCAAATTAGCTAAAAATCAACAGAGGTAGTTTAATATGTTGTGGTGTAAATCAGAAGAGGATCTGGCTTCTGATCTTTTGATAATTATTCAAGAGTAAACAACACTCAGTTGTATCACAGGAGAGCACTGGAATGTGAAATATTGGAAAACTGCAAATACACTGAAACAATAAAATTAGGAAATTCAGTATAAAGTACCTATTCTTTACTGTTTCATCCATTGTCATTTCTTGCTAGAATACTCTTTAGATCATTGATCTGCACCTAGGACACCCACAGGATGTTGGCTTATTATGTTTGGTATCTTGTAACTGCTAGTGTATTATGAGATAAGAGTTTGTAGCAACACATGGCAATAGGGGATCTGTACACCCATGCTTCATTACTTCTTGACCTTTCAGATGATACCCAATTGAAAAAGGATCAGTTCTTACATCTGGCAAAAGCCTAATTTACTAATATGCTGTCCTCCTGAGTCACTGTTGTAATATGTCTGCTGAACTTCTTATATATCTTGACCCTTGTTAGTTCACTGTTGCTCAGTTATCTACTTTTGACGTGCATACATGCTTAACCTGGGGGTTACTTAGGAGCTACAAAATTTGGGGTGGAGGGGTGAATGGACTTTACATTTCAAGTGCTCCACAGGAGACAAAATCAATGATGGATCTTTAATCCAAAATTCTCAAGGCAGTAATTTACAAAAAAATCACCAAAAAAACCAAAAAACAAACAAACCAACCTTCCTCACACAAAAAAAAACCAAACAAACAAACAAAAAAACAAAAACAAACAAACAAAAAAACTAACTAACACCAAACCACAACAGAACAGACAAACAAAAAATCCTCATCTACTGCAAGAAATTCAACTTGGCTCAGAGCTGTCAGCATGTTAATTAGGTCATTGTTTCAGAGTCATCTTCCCCCAGTACCTTCAAAAGTTGTTCTGCCTCCCACCTGCTCCATCAGCAATCTGATCCCACACCATGTTTGCCACTGCCATTCAGGGGGTATATCTGAAGTGCACAGGGAGTGGAGATGAATCCTGGTTAAGACTCTTATTAGAAATGCCTCTTGTCAGAAAACATTTTAGTAATATTTTATCTCACCTCAATTTCTGAGATCCAGTTCACCACTTCAGCCACAGAAATGTAGATGTCAAAATGACTGGACATGGGTGTTGATATGGGAGGGAAAACATGGGGTTGTGGCAATGTCAGTCCCTGTTGGCTCAAAGTGACAGTGGCCACAGGATACTGTTTTATAGAAAACATATGTAATGGCAGCAAAAGAATTTTTTTTTAAGTAAATATCATCATGTGACAACATACAATTTTTTTCTTCATCATCAGCCATCTGCTTCTTCTAAAAATTACTAATTTCAAAGGTTCAAGTTATTACTACCAAATCTCACTTCTGGAATAGATTTATTTTACCAGCTTTGTGTTACACATGTAAGAGAAGCAGTAGGATCCTATATTTGAGTATCTAGAATACTGAAACGCACAGTATAACAAACAACAAATTATTATACAGAAATTTTGCATGCAGAAGAAGGACTCCAGTGAACAGTATAGCCTTATATCTTCCTTTGTTCATTTTGTTCCTTGCCCATTCTCAAGGAGGGGGGGATGCGGAGGGGGAGGGGAAGAGGATTTTCACAACTGGTTACTATGGTATGAACTCAATTTCTTTTTTGAATACTTGGGCATGAGCGACTGTCCCTTGGTCTCCAGTACAGCCAGTTTCTTCTGTGCATGTGCACACGGAGTCTACGTCATGTCCTCAGCAAACAACCTTCTCAGACAGGATCTCTATCATCAGATTTGAAACATTTAGTCTGCTCATCTTTCTTATAATAGGATTTACTGCCTGAGTAAACTGGGAGAACAACTAGTTACAGACTGTTTGGCCTCTCAGAGTTGGAATTCACTTTGTCAGTGTTAGTTATATATATAAATTATATATATATATATATAAATTATCATTCACCTTTTAACCTAGGATTGGTCCTTCCAGAATTAAAAGAGGGCAAGTCCCAGGTTAGTCTCCATCATGACACAGAACATCTTTTTATTTGTGGGTTGAAACCAGGAGGGAACAGAAGCATTAGGCACATGGTAGTGTCAGCTATTCCTCCACATATTCCCATGTGCAGTTGCACAATCTTTCTGAATAGATGTATTTTGTGTAATATGTTGTTTCAATCAGCAGGCAAGGTGGGTTGCTTGAGAAAGGACATTCTTCTCTATGAGAAGAATAGAAGACATAACTTCTACACAATGTCCTTTATACAATTTATTGTAAATTTGTACCACAAAAATCCCCTTACGCCAGTCACTGTCCAAAATGTAAGATGTCTTCCCATTCCCCACATCCTAGGGAGGTTCCTTGCCTTAGAAGCAAAGCCTGTGCATGCCTGATCACAATCAGATTGTTCACACCATTTCCTTCAGTACATACTCTGAAAACATCTCAATTTCTTGCTTTGAAGAATATTATTCATATAAGAAACATCAAAATCAGGTCCATCTGCCCTTTGAAAACAGATCTGTGGTTAACAAGATTCCCTGGCAAATTCCTCAGCTTCTCCAAAGCCAATTGAGGCAAGTCTGGATTTCCCATAAGAAGGCTTTCCCAAAAGTCCACTCAGATAAGGAAGGGATCCGACCCCCAGTAGTCACACATTCCCAGGGCTTTAAAAAAGAGAAAGAGAGAAATGAAGTTCATAATGTACTAGCCAGTTGCAAAAAACCCACACCCTTAAAAATGGCCAAAGAACAAGACAGCTTCCTCAAGACAGCTTCAAAATATTATGGGAATTATTTCTTGTTATCTGCAAAAGCAGGTTGCACTTTCTGTCTTCACGTCTCATTTACACAGATGTTCACCACCCATTTCAGCACACCTACGTTCCACGTGAAGCTGCCATCCTATGGATATAGCTGAAAACTGATCAAATTAAAATAAAGAACTGTGAATGCAAATTGCAGAAAAAGTGGGAGGGAATCCCAAGGTATTTAAAATTTTCTGAACAAATTGTACTAGAATTCTTGCAAGCCAAAGCTGGTAAGTTGGCAGTACATAAACAATAGTCCAGGAACAAATGTTCAACATCACTACCATCTATGTCTCTTTGTTTAGGATCCATGAAAGTAAAGTTAGTAGAAAAGAAGGAAAGTGAAGCCCACACAGGAAAGAATATTGCTGAACAGATTATGTAGGAAAAAAGGCTGCCCTATGTATTCTTAAACAAGTGTGGTAGTCTATTATTTCAAGCATTGCCATTTCATAGAGATGGAGACCACACATTTATTATTCTTTTCTATAGGTTTTTAAAAGGTGGCTTCAAGCTACTCTCTGAGGAGAGGAGCTGGTTAATTGTAGCCCTGCTGGATTTCACATATCACAAAGGGCTCAACAAGAGCTAAATAAAGAGAGCTTAATCAGATCTGGAAAAGATGGTTTTTAATGGAAACGAATTCTGCAGAGGATGATAATCATTAAAACTGAGGAGTTAATCAAGAAATCCTAAAACAAGAAGGGAAATTTGAAGCATCCAGGAAACATTATCCCTCCTCCAACTCAGATCCTCTTAAAAACTAGGTGAAAGAAGAAAAAGAGCAAAATTAATAAAATGTTTTAAAAGCAAAACACAAAATGGTCATTTCCCAGTCTCCTCCTCAGCCATAGGAAAGAGGAAGTTTCTGACTCCAGAGTCAGAATCTCAGGACAGGTTATTGCATGGTGATTACTTTGTGACGGTGATTAAAGGAGTAATTTAAAACACTAGGATTACTAAAGGAAAGGGGAAGTTAAAACTGCCTCGGGAAAATTATTCCACATCCTCTACAAAGAAGGAAAATAACCTATCCTTGAATGCCACTCTGGAGGACATAATTAAAGAGGAATGAAAACTCCCTAACAAAGGAAAGTGCTTTAATGGGGCAATACATGAAACACGGTGCTATAGAAAGAGAAAAGCTGGTGCGTGTGGGTGTTAGGGAGGGGGTGGTTCAGTACAAGCTCCAAAGGCAAGCTGTGGCCCTAACAAACAAGGAAGAGAGTCCTTCTAGGGTGATATTGTTGCCCTATATGCCCCTTTAATAAGGAAGTGGAAGGCACTTCTGAGACTACACGATGAGACTGCAGCTGCTTCTTTGCTGACACCCTTCTTAGCCACCTGCTTTGCCAAGATTTTAGCACAGCATCATGAGAAAAAAGAGCGAGCCTGTGCTAAGCTTAAACATGCCAAGTCACTAAAATGTAAAATATTTTTGTCCTTAATTACCAGTACTAATGACTTCTTGTCTTCTACAGGCCCTACTGCTTTGATTTTTCAACCTTGGTTTTCAACCTTGCCCAGCTGGGCAAAGCCCAGTGCAGCAACTGGTCTGAACTCACTGTTGATCCTGCTTAGAGCAGGAGGTTGGACTCCTGAGGTCCTTCCTTATCTGAATGACCATGACTTTATGTCTCTCTGGTTAAGGTATCTGGAAAGTGAATGCTCTATGGCAGGGAGTGTCATTATCTCACTGATTTTAGAGGAGAATTATAATAAGCTAGAAGACAGAGTGTTATGGGGATAGTGTTCTTACCATCTTTTAATTGTTATTCAAAACATAGATAAAAACACTTTGGACATGGTCAGATCATGTATTTAGGGAAACACTTTGATTAAACAAAACAAAAAAGCACATTTCTTTTTCATTTCCATGGACAATAACAAAAATAGAAGGAGAAGGCAAATTCTTACTGGAGTATGAAATGAGACCTGATTTAGAAAAAGAATCCTTAAAATCGATGTCTGGTGTCTTGAAGCAGTAGCCCAAAATACCACAAAAGCTAATATAAATCCTATATTACTAGTTTTTGAGGGGTTTTGACCCTGCAGGTATACCATCTACCTCATAGCTGCTTACCTGCTTTTATTGTAGGTGACTGTCATATCACTATTTAAGATATTAATTTTCAGGCTGCAGTCTGAAACTTCAAGTCTTGGACCATGATAACCGACATAATGACATCTCATCTTCATAATAAGATAATTTTTTTTAATCTGCATACCTTATCAACACATCCAGCAGGCAATAGCTTTCATCAAAGAATTTAAACTTGCAGCCATTCCCTTAATCAGTTCTTTGGGAGTCCAAACATTGCACGATTGCTTACTGTAAAGGCATGTTCTGTAAAACACTCCACTTTTCAAAAGGTCTTGCAGTCACCCATAAAGTGCCTTCTGAAAAGTTTGTTCTTCAAGGAATATCTCTACTGTCATTTTGTTACAGTCCTCCTTGATGTGGGTATGAGGGAGAAAAGACCTTGTTTCACTGTATTCTCCATACAGACAACCCATCTTCAGACCATCTGTCAGCAGATGTGTTGAAAATACAAGGCTGGGAGCTCCCAAATGCAGCACCTCCTGTGCCCAGCCTGGCAGCATGGGCCAAGCACCTGTTTTTGCATCCTTGCCACTATTCACAGAGCATTCCCCTTGTTCCTTCTTTTCTAATTAAAACTCAAAGTTTCTGTCTTCATCTCTAAAATTAATTCACTTAAACTGCAAATTCTCCTGCTGTACTCCTTCCCCAACAACCCATCTAGCTGGAGGAACCTCAAGAATTTCCAAATCTACCATATCTCTGAATTGCCTCCGACCTTCTTCATGCCACATATTGCACACATCTCACCTGCCCAAACTAAACCCTCCGCCCCACACCCTTTACCACCACAAACCTGCCCAACCAAGCAACCCTGCAT
>VZRW01008436.1:55131-64322 GCA_013398125.1 Aegotheles bennettii
GCACGACCCAGCACTTACCCTTGTTAAACCTCATGCAATTGGCCTCAGCCCATCGCTCCAGCCTGTCCAAATCCCACTGCAGAGCCTCCCTACCCTCAGGCAGATCAACACTCCCACTCAATTTCGTGTCATCTGCAAATTTACTGAGGGTGCATTCGATCCCCTCATCCAGGTCATCGATAAAGACATTAAACAAGACTGGCCCCAAGACCGAGCCCCGAGTTGCTTGTCATAACAAACAACTTGGAGATCTAAGTAATATTTTAGGAAGATGTCAGGTTCTAAAGACTGAAAGACAATCTGCAAACTAGATGCTGTGTTTTCAGTCCCAAGGGGTAGGAAAATATGCTGGCCCCTCTTTACAAATGGGTGAGCTAAGATACGTGGGGGTTAATGCTATATAGTGAGGCAAATCTGGAAAAGGGAACTAGGTGTGTAGTTCTGTGATTTAGCCAAAAGATTGTCCTTCTCCCCCAGGCTATGGTGCTGCCAGAGCAAGAAAAATACACATTGTGGTTTTGCATTTGAAGATCTATTTTGCTTTTCTTTTTTTGGCAATTCCTTTAAACTTCAGATTACAACACTGTATAAAACACAGTTGATATCTTCCCCAAAGTTTTACTCATGAAAAATTCACTGAATAAAAGTGACCACAGCAGCAAACTGAACAGGATTTGCTGAGCCGTTGGGGCTCATATATGTTCTTTCCCTTGCTTCTCGTAAAGCATGTTAGATATATGCAAAGTAGTACCGTATAGAAACCAATTTTCTTTGGCATTCTTTATCCAAGGAAGGAGCATGAAGATGGTTACAAAAATAACATGCACTGCAAATGGGAGGGCAAGATGGGAGGGAGATGGGAAATCATTTAGAAGGAAAACATGAAGAGCTCTGCTGGAGGAAGAACTGTTCTGCTGGAATATAGCTATTTTTACAGTCAGTCTCTCATTTCAGGCAAGGCAGTTGCATACGCTGTGACCTTTCTGTGAAACAGGACCACACCGACTGGCTGACAACGCTGCTTTCAGTGGTGCAGTTGCAGTTTGTATATACAGATTGATCTACATTATAACTCTTGAATTTGAAAACAGATAGACATGTAGCTACAGCAGTGTGGAGCTACTTATCCTAAAGCTCACCAAGACCACACTGACCTCCAGGCAGCTTGTTATCAAGTACTCAAGGGAACTGATTCAAAGCTGCATTCACATGGATTTACTTGGAAACACCTTCCACTAGGTTGCTTGTATAGCTGTGGCTGACTGCTCTTCCCTTTGTTTAGTCCATGTTCACCATATGATTTTCTGATAACCCTTCTCTCTGCCTGCTGTCTCAGCTCTACCTGGCACACGGGGCTGATTTTTTAATTTTAGCTTTGTAAATTCTAGTGTCTCAATACATACAACCAGAAACAGAGAGTCTGCAATCTGGAATGCCATAGATTTTCTATGCACTAAGACATGACCTGGAAGAAAAGAAAAAGAAGTGAATAGAAGGCAAGGGTAAACCAGAAAGAGTTTATTTAGCATTTATTGGGGTGCAAAATCTCCCTCTGACACGATCTGTGTATGACATTTAACAGAAAGGGAACTATCTACCCCTTGGCAAATAAAAATTTCTATTTAAGGAGTGTTTATAATTGAAATCAAAACTTTAGAAGAAAAAAAACCTGCATTTCAAAAACTTCAGTGTTTTAGGGACTAATAAATGGCTGTCCATTTTGAATAGGTTCCAGTACTGACGTGTTGTCTCGTCAGTAAATAAAGATGTTAACAGTTTACTTTTCCTGACAATTAACAAATTGTTTTTAAATATCAAGACCAAATGTTGGCATTCTCCATAAATCTCTGCGTCAAACAGGTGCCCACGAGATACACTTGCCAGACTTAAGTATACATGAAAGCCAAATATAAATACACTTAGTGTGGTGCTTTTAGTACTTAGAGCCAAATTCAACACTGATGTAATATATCTGAATTAAGTTATGAATCCCCAATGATGAAACTGGTTCTTCCTTTATAAAGAGATTCCATAATTCAAGTATAACACTATTTTCCTATGCAAAAATCCTGGAAGTAAATACTTTTCATCATTAAAATATGTTAACCAGAGTGTCTTGTAATTCTACGTGTCTCAGATAGCTTTTGAAAAATTATTTAAACTGTCCAATCCTACAATCTGACTTCAGAATATGGATGCTGCAGTGAACATCATGGGTAGTGTACTGTTATATATATCAAGTAGTGCAACTGGCAGGAGTCCATAGATATATGTTGCAGACCTACTCTATGAAGCTCTGTGCAAGGTCAGGAAGATGACATTGTGTGGTTGTGTTGTACAGGAGGTCAGACATGAAGGTGTCCCAAATTCAGATCACCAAAACAGCAGGTCCCAAACCACTGTCTCTGTGACAATGGTGATCCAGGTGTTGCAAGCTGCCTTCAGGGGATCCGTCCAAGCAGAAACACCTCCAGGCTTCTCCAGGTGGGCTTCAACACATGTAGACACTAGAAGTTAGCCAATAAGATCTATGGCAGTAATTGCAGTAGGTGTGTTGTTCCCATGTCAGGTTCTACTCATTTTTCAGAAGTCATATTCTGCCATTATTTCCAGGGATCTGGTTTAAGTGAGGTCTTGGTCTTAAAAGTATATTATCTTTGGTATGAAGATAAAGGCAAACAGATCCTTTCCTAATATGAAAGACCATGCCCTTCACATGCTTAAAGTCTTTAGTTGTAATTTAAGAAATAATTCTGAAAGATATTTTCTTACTCTATAAGCCAAATTTATGGTGGATGTTTTCTCTGCGGATAAAAGTTAACATGGAAAAATAATTTGCAGCTGATGAAACAAAACATTCTAATACAGTTAATAATGTCCTTAATGATGACTATTGAATGAGAATTAGAAATGAGATGGACCAACTAGTCCTTTCAGCCAAGCCCAGCTTTTGCATAGGTATGAATCCTACAACATATTCTCCGTTTAGTTCAGTGATAGTCAACTACCCTTGCTGGGCATGGACACAGCCCCATTACTATAACAGCAAAAGGGCACCACATGTTTCTCTACACAACATTGTGTCAGTCTGGATGAGTGCAATAAATCCACTGTCTATGCTTCCCACCTCAGCTCCTTCTCAGATCTGAAGGATCCTGGGTGGGGGGTGAGGAAAGGTGAACAACATCTTTACACAACAGGGTGATTTATCCAGCCTCCAGTTTGCAATTTCCCACAGCTCTCTAATACTCTAATCGGAACCAAGCAAAGAGCAGGCTGCAAGTCAAGAAGCCAAGCACTCCCAGAACTCTCTTCCTTCCCTTTTCAATCATCCTAAGACAGGTCTGCCTCTTCATCATGTGGCAAAGATGGGATTCAGAGGTTTAGGAAAAATGGGGCAGGCTGAAACCACCAGAGTATCTATGGTGGCCAGCAGATAAAGGGAGGTGATTCTCCCCCTCTACTCTGCTCTGATATGCCACCTCCTGGAGTACTGCATCCAGCTCTGGAGTCCTCAGTACAGGAAAGACATGGACCTGTTGGAGTGGGTCCAGAGAAAGGCCACAAAAATGGTCTGAGGTTTGGAACACATCTCCTAAGAGGAAAGGCTGAAAGAGTTGGGGTTGTTCAGCCTGGAGAAGAGAAGTCTCCGGGGAGACCCCATTGCTGCCTTTCAGTACCTAAAGGGGGCCTATAAGAAAGATGGGGACAGACTTTTTAGAAGGGCCTATACTGATAGGACAAGGTGTAATGGTTTTAAACTGAAAGAGGGTAGATTTAGAGTACATATAAGGAATAACTTTTTTATTATAAGGGTGGTGAAATGCTGACCCAGATTGCCCAGAGATGCACCATCCCTAGAAACATTCAAAGTCAGGTTGGTTGGGGCTCTGAGCAACCTAATCTAGTTGAAGATGTCCCTCCTAATTACAGGGGGTTTTGGAGTAGATGACCTTTAACTGTCCCTTCCAACTCAAGCTACTCTATGATTCCGTGATTCTATGATATAATGCTAGGTATTCATACTCTATACTCAGGGAAATTGTAAGAAAGTTGGTCCTGGAGACAGTTCAGAAAGATTCCTTTGGCAGGTCACATGCGCTCGGGATGTCTCATCCTTTGTCTAAGGAGAAAATTACATTCCTTGTGTCATGTCTCAGAATTACTCAAAGAAATCAAGGAATTTTTTCGAACAGGTTAATTTTGATTACTCCTAGTTCTGTCTCCCTATGGCACCCAGGTATTTCTTTCCCGACCATTACTAGGTCTCTTAACCCTTTCCAGAAGCTGCAAGCTATTCCTTTCCCCTCACAGCTATCACTTACTCAGCTTAAGTGATTCTATAATAGAATATTTTAAAATTCTTATCTTGGAGCTGCCCTGATGTATCATCATACAACAGGATCTGTCACTATGTTTGAACATCCTTATTTAATATGTTAGGATGTTATCTGCAGTATGTCATATCACTGTCCCTAGTTGTACCCTTGTACACAAGGAAAAGCAGAGCGAAGCAAGCAGGAGCTGAGGAGCAAATTCTGACAGAGAACTGTGAATCTGACAGTTTTAACAAAAGAAGGTGTAAAATATTTTACAGTAGAGTAACATTTGGACTCGACCAGTTCCTCTCTTTCTTCATTGTAGAAGGACTGGGTCTATTCAGTAGAAGTAGTACTTTTAAAATTATTTTTTAAAGTAGTGTCTAAAAAATGGTGTAATACACTTTAAAGAGGTTTATGAGTGAGCTATGTAGTAATATTCAATAAAAGACTTGGAATCAGAACAGAAACGGAATACCAGCTAGATTTATCATGCAATTAGACAAAAGTTACTTTGGCTGTATTCCTGCTGTTCCTTATTTTCTCTTTGCTGAAAATAAAATAGGCAGTAACAACTGTTAGCTATAGCACTCTCACCCAGATGCGTGTGAAAGGCAAACATGAAATTAATATATTTTAAAATGCTGTGACTTTTAAAATACCATCTCACATATTAAATTGGGATAAAAACAGCTGTACAGGAGGAAACTGATCAGTTACTTTTACTGAGAGACTGAAGGAAAGATAGACAAATATGGTACTTTCACTAAATATAGTGATTACTAAAGCATGACTGACCTGTTCTGCAAGTCAGCCCTCTCAAATCAGCACTCCAATATTTGTCAGGATTGTGGAAAACATGAGGAACCTCTGGTTGAGATTTCCAGGAAATTTCTCTCAGGATTTTTTTTCAGGTTACATATATTCAAGTAATACCATACATAAAATAAAGCATGTTCTGTTAAATTTATTTACACCTATTTAAATAGTTCATTGTAATAATTTATACCATTTTGGGTGAATATGAAGGGCTATACAGCAAAAAATATTTTGTTACATGGATTTAAATACCTAAAAAGGTCTTGGAAACCATCAGAGATGAGCCAAACAACAGTACATACGAACCTTGGGTTTTACATGATATATATCTGGTAAATATAGATGTCTGCATACTCCTTCATCTTGTCAAGGATAAATAACTGGTTTGGGTTCAGAAAGATGTGCACTGGCAGAAATATCAATGCTTTTATGAAAAATGGGGATATAGGCAAGAAAGCACTCCCTTCCATGAGGGAAGAAAAAAAGTTAATTTCTGGAGGAGAGATTTTCTTTTGTGGTGATTTCCAACAGTGCTTCCCTAGCCTGGTACAAGTCATGTAGCAGTGATGACATGATGCTCCCCTGTAATCCCCAGGACCTTTTCATAAGAACTCAGAAACCTGATGATGAATCTTATCCTCTGATATGTCATTTTTCACCACCTAATCTATTTTGAACCAGAAGGTCTAAGATACTCATTACCTCTCTTGGGAAGGATATTTAGACTTTATTTTTTCTAATGATCCTGACCACACTTTCTTTGGGATTGGGAAAGACCTCTGGACCAGAACTGATCCACCAGCTTGGCAGTTTTTCTTACATTAAATCTCAGCCCACTTCTCTCATCTTAACCAGGTAAGGAATTAAATATCAAGCAGCTTTCTTTAGACTGTAATTTAGATAACTCTTGAGTTCTAACTCCTTCTCCCCCCAAAACCTTTCAAGGATCATTTTCTCTGTAGTCTGATACTTGATATGCAAAGTATGATTTTCCAATTCATGAATATGTGGACAAATAACTAAATGACCATGACCACAAAATCATATTGGTCATTGTAGAGGATGACCAGAGGGCTACCTGATTGTTGATTGACAGAGCAGCCCTCCTGGTCATCATACTCAGGTGCTAATTGCTTGGTAATAATAAAGCTAATGGCCTAACAAGGCGGGTCGACCATAAAAGGCAGGGCTTGAGGCACCAGAGGACCTTCAGTGCCTGAGCACTGGGGGAAGGAGCAGGACGTGCTCTGTGAGTTGGAGTTTGAGAAACTGCTCAACCTACAATATCAGCAAGAACATCGAGAGCTGAGAAAGGAGGCCGGCTCTGCGCTCTCTGCGCACCCAGCGCTCCGGGGCAGCTTGCTGCCATCTTGGGAATACATCGTCTAGCTTCGCCTGGATCCCGGACACATTGCCTTGCCTGGATCCCCAACAGTCATGATGAGGACAGTTAACTTCTGAGCTAATGTTTAAATTGTATCTTGGTTCATTCCATGTGGCAGTTCTGTCAGAAACCTTGTTTACATGCTTGTAAACTATCAATGCCAGGAAATGACTGCATATATGGCATAGATATCTGTCTAATTTTCTATTTGTAAGCAAGCTGTTTTCCCATACAGCTTCAAACTACAGCTCATATAGTATGAATAAGGTCAGGATTCATGCCTTGGAGGGGATATAGATTATGTGATGAAACTAATATATAAAAAAAACAAAGTCTGAGTTTCTTCCCATCCTGGACATCTTGAAAGGTTCTTCTGATCGGCCCTTGTCTTCATCTCCAAGGTAATATAACTAGTCTCACATGCTCTAATGATGCAATAGAAAACCATCAGCATTTTTACACAGAATTGTAACACCATCTAACAAGTCAGGTCAAAAGGAGCATCCTACAATGCTGCTATAACTTTTCTGGAACAAGCAGAAAGCATATGTAACACTTCACAATGAGCTACAACCTCTTCTGTCATCTCTGTGTTCTTTGGCACATGAAGATTTGTGCAAATGGGGGCAGGCAGAACATTTTTAAAAATATAGCTCGATCCATATTCATCTAGAAGCCACATTTTTCTGTATACTCGATTTTTGTGGTTTTATTTTGCCAGCATTCTGTTAGATGTAATTCTGATTATAAACTGACCACCAAGCTCCCCCACCTGAACTTTTGCACTGATTAAAAGTAAAGGCAGTGTGTTTATGAAAGCCAGCAAATCTGTGAGTCAAAAGAATACACCTTACCAACGGGTCAAAATTTGATATAAGGAAGTATGGAAGAAATGCTGCTCCTTGGGTAAAAAGATAGTGTTGCTAAGAAAAACCAAATATTAATAATTCATTTCTTTATAGACTTTTTACTCTTGACTCTAAGGAGCTAAGATAGTATGAAAGCCCCACAAAGGTGGGAGGAAATATATATTTCCTACCTCTAGCGCATTTTAAACCAATTGACCTCAGTATGGTGGGAAGGCCTCTAGCCTCATGGCAGAAAACAACTTTGAATGCCCAATACAAAATTTGGTATCTATGAGCTGGGAAAGACAGAAAAAAAAAGAAGCTATCAAATTGATGCCTCAGCTCATATGTCTCAATTTATAACAGCATCGTGGATCAAGGGAGAGAGGAAAAGAAAGTTAACTCAGCCAAATTTTAAGCTTTTCAACAAGGATCAAGGTTGCAGTTTAATATATTTTCCTATTCTATCATTTGTCCAGCATAAGCTGTTGTATATGATGGAATATTTTACCCTGGTTTTCTAATGCACTGTTTCTCACTCAGGTTTGGACAGACAAGGACACACTGAAGTCTTATATATTATATATATAAGGGTATACTTACTGGGGAAGGTTTCCCTTACACATTGTTGCAGCTTGTACTAGTAACACATTGTGTATTCTTCAGTATTGGGAAGATGATTATACAACCACTGTCCTCATTGACATTTTTGCATTCCTTGAATAAAGCATTCCTTGAATAAAAATTCAAGGGCTAGAGCAGAAATGTTAAGGTTTTTTGTCTTGATGGGGTATTCAGGTAGTTTTTTGTAGGTTTACCTATTGAGGTAGGGATAATGCAGCTGAAATAGTACTCATTTTCTTATGGTAGCAAGCAATGTTGCTGTTGACTTACTTTTATTGAAGACTTACTTTTTCTGTACTGAAGTAATTAAAAACCTAAACACCTGTTTTGAAGTCTGGAGTTATATTCCAGACAATAATATTTTACATTTCTGTAGAATGAGCTTTTGCATAGCTCTGTATGTTGAACAATGAATGCCTGTATCTTCACTTTTCATAAGAAAATCCAACAGCTTTTATTCCATGTCTTTCACTGTGTGGCATTCCTTACTTTAGTATTTTAGCCTTTTGAAAACATTAATTTATCTTCATAAGCTTTGTTAAATTTCGTTAGAAGTATAGAATATTAGAGACAAACCAATTGATTGCAGAGAAATCAGGTGATAATCCAAAGTCACATCCAACTCCACCCATTAGAAAATAAAATTATCAGCAATTATACATCTTCGTGGTCTTCCTGTAGTCAAACAGACCAAGCAAATTACAAAATACAGAACTGCCCATAAAGAATATCTTGACACTAAATGTTGTTAGCTATAGATCATCTCACCACAATCCACTGCTGAAAGAGCTATAGGTGAAGTGACTGTCTTATTTTTAAAGATCAAACCTTATATTTATTTTTTATAGAACACCAGCATTTGCTTTAGATTCAGTCTATAAACTTCAGCAAAGGCTAATATTTACACATTTTTTGTTTTTATTTTGCGTTTCTGAAAGCACTACCAGCACCAAAGAGAGGAAAATGCCACCACAGTAAAAACGTAATAAATCTACTGAAAACACATGGAAGTAATTCATCAGAAAATCCTCACCATACATACACCCGCAAATTTCACCCACAGAAACAGTATTATATCATAGTTTTATCAGAGCCAGAAAAAGACACCACCAGTTTTCAAAATGCAGTAGTTTTCTGCCACAGGCATCTGCCATTCAGATTTGTTCTGGAAAGAAAATTAAGCAAAAAAAAAAAAAA
>VZRW01008436.1:64329-87793 GCA_013398125.1 Aegotheles bennettii
ATAAAAATAAAATAAATGGAATCTGGTAAGAAAGCTTACAAAATCTTGCTGAGGAAGCAGACTATGCTATTCACAATCCAAAGAAAAGACATTGGTTTAGTATAAAACAGTCAGTGAAGCAAAACACACGGTCCTCTCTTCTATTTCATTATGTTACCTAATTTTTTTAGTCAGTATAGTAATTGTTTTGTTCATTTGCTTCATAATGGCATCAAATTATTTTCATTTAATACCTGTAACTGTTGTATATTTCTGCCCAAATGTGTTGCTATGCAGTGGTTTACTGAAAAATAAAAAACAGCAAAAAAAGAAAGCCAATTCCAATAAAACCGTTTACAAAACAAACACTGTACATTTTAAAACAAGCTTTTTCTTATGTAGAATGACACAAATCTGCTCTTAAGAAGGAACAAATCATAATAAATACAGGTGGTTTCAAGAGCAAAGCTGTTTACGAAGAGCTCAAACAAGCACAGGCATATGTATATTTACATTTACAGACTTGAAATGATTGATAACTTGAACTGCCATTTGAACCAGGTAAAACATTGAGGTTTCTGCTTGTTTTATCTTGAGTTGCTTCAAGCAAATCACAAAAGGTCGAACCCCTAGGACTGAGCTTCACAACTTATTCCTAAACTTGTCTATGGTTTCTACTACTTTTATACCAAGCCCATCCTAGTGCAGTCTCCTACCTTCCCTAAGTTCTTCTCTTAGTGGAGTGTCCGTGCTACCAGCTATCTCATGCATCAGGTTCAATTTTATTACAAGAGGTTTTGAGGTATGTCAGTATATCCCTCTGGGACTACGAAATATTAAAACATCTACACAAGATGTGGTCCCAGATACTGAACTCTTGCTTCTCACCTTTCCACCCCCTCAGCTGGAGGTGCCATTATTCACCCTTCAATGATTCCTTCAGGGCATTTCAGCTAGATCAAAAGTTTCAAGCTCCATGTGCTTCTGACAGAAAATGTTTCAGAAACTTAGCAAATGCAAAATGAACCAGGTGAACATCTTCTGCAAGCCTCTACTAGGCATATGTATTTCTATTTAATTTTTAAGTGTTTAAACATGGCAGAAAACTTGTTCATCATAAAACTCTATCTACATGTTTCACCTAGATGTCTAAAAAAGTTTTATTTGAGAAGTGCTGCAGATGCCCAGTCCATGGAAGAGATACTTGTTTTAACCCAGAGGTTCTACATTTCAGTCTTTATGTAAGATTCTTTTCAGGCAAACATATGACTCCGACTTTGCTGAAGAAACAGGATGCAAGGAGATGCCAACTTATGAAAATTCTTCCCTCCATAAGAGGAAGGTTTTAGCAGGCTCAAATCAGAGGTTGTCCATTGTAAATCTTAGACCTTTAGATGCTACAGAACAGTAAAAAAAAAAAATAAAATACATTTACACATTACATAGTAGGAAAATTATACCTCTTCATACTTGGGAAAGGGTTTGGGGTTAATTTTCTTCCTTTTACATAGTTGGAGGGCAGTGGTTTGCACATCAAGGCCATATCACAGTTATAGAACTCACATCCAAAAAAAAAAGAAGAAAAATAAAGAAATAATCCTGCTTTAACAGCTGCATCTGCTGGCAAGGACAAAAGATGTACAGTCACTGCATTTTTTAAACAACATAAGGAGCAAACCAGCGAGTGCGCTACAGCTGATGGGCACAATGTAACAGCTGTATTAAAGACCAACCACCTAACCTTGCATAAATCCTCTTCTAACACACTTGTGTTAGAAGAACTCTCCTAAGAACTGAAGCTAGTCTGATCTTTGCATTAATAGGATGCCTGCTTACAGCTTGCATTATAATTTTAATATATATCGTCAAGATACTGGTAAAAAAACCATGCCCCAAAACAAAAAAAAAAAAAGCAAACAAAAAGAATTGACTTGACCTAACCATAATGGATTTTAAAGGTCACTGCCCTTCCTCCCTACCTCTTTTTATTTTGTTGCCTGGACTTTCTTCTTCATCTATCAACATAGAAGAATGCTATGGCTTCCACAGTTTGATACACCTCAACCAAACTTGAAGATTAGTCCCTAAGGTGTCCGTATCATCACCCATGTTTTAAGTAGTCTTTTGCTTAAACAGCACTTTAATAAGCAACTTCAAGTTATTGGAGATAAATACATTGTAGTAGGGGACAAATGCAGAGAAATGTGGAAAATATGGGAGGAAAATCTGGAAAAGGCAAATGCATATTGAAAGAAGAACCCAGAAAAGTACGCTACTGAGGGAAGATGTACACAGAATGAAACTAAAACAACTAAATTAATTCAAGGAACAAATAAGGAAGAAACGAGAAAAGATTTTGTAAGAGACCTATTCTACAGTCAAAAACGAGAGACAGAAGTTCCTCTGGATCATGAAGAAGACTGTGGGAAATTGAAAGGCAAGACCATGACAAAGAGAGAAGCTAAGAAAATGGCAGGCTATGAAAACATCAGAGACTGAGTAGGAATTCTAAGACAATAGTGAAAAAACATAACATGGAATAAGGGCTGTTGAACAGGAAACAGATACGACAGTGAAAGTATAGGAGAGAAGCAATGCTTCAAAAATTAAAGATGAAATTATGCTATAGTAGAAAGGGTGGATATGAACTGAAAAGCTTACACAATGCATACTTTGTCACAGAAGGTTTTGAGGGTGATAACAGAAGGAGATTAGCATCTCAGGGGGATTTCTGGATGACCCTTTTATGTTATATTTTAGTCAAATTCCCTGGCTCAGCCTAGGGAACAGGTTGAGTCAAAGATGCTCCTTGCTTTTGTCCTAGGGGGTAGCTAGATAGAGAAGAGATTCAATAGACAGACCCACTTTAAGAAAGATTATTATAGATGACATTTAATGCAATGGACTAGAGAGGGCTTGGCAGGATTGCCTTAGCCTTTGCCTAGAGAGAAATCAGGTTTACTTTGGATTCTGTCTCAGAGTTGGGACAAACATGCCCTTTCAGACAACCTCTCAAAGCAGGGCCACTCACTTGCCCTGGATCAGCCCCCAGGCAGACCACATTGTTTTCACCTTACCTTGGAAAAAGTTTCCGGTCAGCTGCTGTCAATAGGGTCTCGTGACACATCCTGCAGTAAGCACCTTGCAACCAAGGTCAGAGGTAGAGCTAAAAGGGTGCCAGGAAAAGGAGGCAACAAAACAAAAAGAACCCAAATTAAATTAGTCTGAGATACAGCAGACAGGGGGGTAGGAGAGATGGGAGAAAAATTGAAAATAAAAACTAGAATGACAAAAAATTAGAACAGGTTAGAAAGCACCGTAAAAGCACAGTTAATTGCACATTCTGGTTGAGTTATCCTGGGAATAGACAGTGCTTTTTCACAGCTGTCATCATCGTGTAATGCAACCATTGTCTTTTTAATCACAGTTCTATAGAAAGTGTCAATAGATTAAAACAGTGCAAATTTACTGCCAAATTTTCTACACAGGTAAAAATACAGCCTCAGCTGTTCCTTTAAAGTCAAGGAACAAATTTTAAAGTTGCCTATGTTATGATCAGTTTTGAACAACTTCAGTGAGTGTCTAGTACATATGAATGTAAGCAGTGGTCTGTCTCCTGTTTTGCTTCCATTTACCTCAAAATCACAAAATAAATACCTAAAGAGAGGACCAACGTAATTATACGCAGCTTGTCATGAGAAGGAATTTCTGTTAATTGACAAATTGACAGGAACCATTGAGTAAAAAATAAAAACAAATTAATAAAGAATATTTTTTAAGAAAAAGCTTTTAAAATGGATTTAGACTATGAGGTCATTTAGGTGATAACCAAAATATAAACTCAAAAAATTCTGAACCTTAGGAAGAGCAGGTAAAATTCTGAGATAATAAATTCATCTGTGGCTTTGATTATATTAATACTTTTTTTTCTATTTTTACAAAAGGCAAATCACTTAAGAGCAGTTTTTCTGATGGAAAAAATGTTTACATCGTTGTTTAGAGTGTCTGACTTTTTATGTGAAAAAGCACAGAACCATGCTGCAAGTTTGTGTTTTCAAGTAAACACCTAGTTATAAAGACAACATTGAAGAGAAACTAATGAAATTCCAAGGTGTTCTAGGATGGCTGGTTTATTCTGATCAGTGGTAGATTGCACTATTGACCAAGTGTCAGACACAGAGCTATATGGTGATTGAATAAAAGTGTATACATAATCGGAGCAGAGAACTTTGCCAGGACTAGCTCTGTTGCTTTTCCTGTAATACCAAGAGAAACCCTCTCTTATTTCCCCTTTCCTTCTCTTTGCCATTCACACCCTCATTCTCCTGTAAAGTCAAGTACATTTCCATTCACCCCCTCCTGTTTTTCTGTTGGTGCCCTCAGATAAAATAACGCTAAGTTGCCTTAGATGAGACACAGATTAAATATTTGCAGACCAGATATTAATCTGTTATCTGTCTGTAGTGTGAGTTGTGATGAGGATGACAGAGAATCCTGCTTTGCAGGCCTATAGTAATTAGAGTCAAAGATATTTAAATCTGTCTTTGGACACTGCAAATCTGTTATTAGGGGAGGGGAAAATCCCTTGGGAAGCCTACCTTGAAACATATTTCAAATACTGGGGGACTTGCATAAAATTTGGGTAATAAATGAAATTTTGATTGCAGAAAAAATCACTTAGGGACGTGCCTGCTGTTGCATGTCACTGCTCTCTGTGTTTGATGATGTAAACTGTTGTACTGCTGATTTTGTAATGCATTCTCTCCCTCAAACTGCTTCTTTCCTCTTGGACAAGGAGGGTGTCGGGTGGAATACTAGTTTTGTCCACTGGAAAAAGATAAATAATTCAGCAGCTGCTGTGATGGTTTAATAGCATACAAGACCAGGTGTGAAGGAAGTAAACTTTCTCACCAGGATGTGAGAGTTACCCTAACAGAGAAGCAACAGTATGTCTGTAGTTAAGCTGTTGCCAAGTCTTAAGTAATATATATTAACTTCCCAAGAAGAAGTGCTGTCTCTGTTACTCCATCTAGGATTTATTATGCAGTTCTTTGTCAGGATTTTGCTTCAGTGAAGGGAATTTCTTTCCTGTCAGAGACAGAAAGCCTGAGCTCTCCATATCTTTTCGTAATATTTGGATTTGTCATACTATGATGGACAACACAGTTTAAATCAGAGCTTCAAGATCCATCTGGGTCTTCTGCTCCTTTGTCTTTTTTCAATGGCTTTTACAATCTAGATATTGAGGGTTCCTTTATCATTCCTGTTCTGAATGTTTGGTTTCATGTGGATATACATCACTCACCTCAGCAACTGGTCCTACAGAGCTTCCCATCCACATAGAGTTAAGCCACCTCTGCCTGTCTGCATGACACCTAATCACCTTTTCAGATTCAGACTGCTCAGAAAACAAAATATGCTCCTGTTTTTCTCTCTTAATTATTTTTTTATTAGAGGGGTAGAGATAGAGAAGTACAGGGGGAAAAAAGGCAAAATCAGAAATTTTAGCTGCTCAGAACAAATACATGAAGAAGGAAAATACTGCAGAAGGAAAAAGAGACATTTTTCCATATTAGTAAAAGACACAGCACCCAGAAGGGGCAGGTCCAGCATCACAACACTTACTGATCGCTATTAGATATTAAATTAATCTGTTTCCTAAACCAAACCAGTAACAATTGAAGGTTTGATTAAGAAGAATTCAGTGTTTCTTGTTACATTTTTCTATATGAAGGAAAAGATATATTCTGAGAAGAAACCTATCCCCACTCTTTAGGCAATTCTAGCTTTCATATTCAAATGCATAATGGAGACTTGTTTTCCAAATAAACCCATATTTTCTTCCAATCTTGTATAACTGACCAGTCACAGGAAAATTTCTTTTGTTTTGATGAATAAATATATGATCTCTGTTTTACAGACTGAAAAACTGAGTATAAAATTGAAGCCATCTGCTTCAGACAATGACAGGAATGTTGGCCAGAGAGCAATACCTGTTGCCCAAATCTGTTGCTAAATTGCTAGTCTACAGCAATTTACAATGTATGCCAACAGTTTTATTTTTCAGTATATCTTTTTATCTTTTTATCCACCACCCAAAGTAAAAGACTTGTGATCATTTCAGTGTCATGCTAACCCTGAAAATGCTAACCTTGTGACAAAAGCAAAATATTTGATTTCTATAATTCAAGGGATATAAATACAACTAATATGATTAAACCAGACTGAGATTTTAAGAAAGGGTGTTCCATCAAGATAATTCCAGTTTCTACATCCTATATTTCTCATCATTGCTAGAGACACAGGCATGAAACCAGTAGATTTGTTTATGCTGACACTAAAAGATGAATTAAGGTGAATCATAAAAAAAGATATCAGCACTTATCTGAACTGCTAAAAAGACCAGATTCACTGCATTATCACTCACTGTTTGTTCACTTTGTGGATATATGAGCAAGTGAATTCCCATGGCAAGAATGATCATAAAAAAAACAAGCTTTAAATACAAATTGAAGCAGTTAAGAAAAGTAAGTATCCAGAGTATTAAGTGCCAGTACTTACAGTTGACAGACAACTGAAATCTAACATCTAACACAATCTACACATAATAATCTAACGCAACTACAATCAATGAATCAGAATTTTTCTTCTACATTATTTGTTCCATTTTATTATATGACAAATATTCATTTTGATGTCTGTACCAGAACAACACAGGATTGGCCCCATATTTCAGTGTAACCCTATTTTGCTTGATTTATGCTACTGCACATACAAACTGTAGGAAAAAGTTAGCATATGTTTTCCCTGGCTACAACCTCTAAGTATTTCTAAATACAACATACTTACCCACCCTCCCGGGAACCCAAATATGGCAGGGACTGTAGAGAAGAAAACAATGGATTTTCTCCCTCTGCAACCATAGCAAAGATTGCAATGTTGCTACTATTGGTGTCTCCTAATCTCAACAAATACAGGGTTTCTTTTAAAAAAACAGCAGTTTCAGTACCTCTACATCCAGTTGAAATTAATTTTACCATGCCTTTGAGTTTGGTTATGATCATGGACTTTGCCCAGTAACATCCACACGAACAATTTATTTCTTATACTAGTGCTCAGAAGTATCTACCAGTGTATGAAAATGGCAAGTATAAACAAAATTTCTATTTTGTTATTCTAATTTAATAACTTTTATTTAACTATCATGAATGTCAGCCATTTCTATTGTGATCCCTTAGCAGAAGTTAATTGTGTAACAATTGGGAATATGAGTAGTCAGACTATTTATTTTATTCCAAGATAGGTCAATGGCTAAACAAACATTTAAGTGTATATAAATATTATATATACACAGGTACACTATCCCAGAAAACAAGAAAGAGCATTGAGTAATACATTTGGTCCAGCAAAAAGTAGATGACAATATCCAGGTAATTTTTTTCTGGCAAGTTTCAAAGCATTGTGTTAAAAGTGGTGGAGGACATAGGAAAACAAAAAAAAAAAAAAGGATGTGTCTAAACCTGTGCACCTTTAATTAGGTGCATAGGGGAAGAGGTTGAATATCCATTTAAACTTTAATGTGGCCCTCTACCAAGGAGTAACCAACCTCTTTGTATCGATGTTCAAGGGCAAGCATCTAATTTCTACTGGTGTCAAGGACAGGCAAAAATCTCAACATCTCTCTACAGTATTTTCTCCATAGACATGAGTATCATCAGGTCCAAGGGAGAGACTCCATGTGTCACAGATTGTTTAATGAGCTAATACCAAGAACCCATTCCACACTATCAGCATTTCCAAGCCAGTCTCTTTATGTTTACATGCCTCAGTTTCCCTATCTATGAAATAGCTGCAATATTTATTGTATTAGAGCAATAACATGAAGCTGCTATAAGGTTGATAAGTGGCTTAGAGATCCCTGGATAGATGCTGACTTGACATATAAGTGTATATTTACAAATGAAGATGTATTCTATTGTTATGAATATTGCGTATTACAGGCGGCTTGCATTATCAACTTAATGTACATGAAGATTCAATCAAAGCTGCTTAAGACCTTGAAAAAGACACTACTCTGTGTACATTCTGATAGGCTAAGTGTTGATTCAGCCTACACACATGCACAAATAATATCTTGAGTCATTAGGGTCTAGCTTTTTTAAAAAGCAGTTTTCAAACTTTCAAAAATCCTTTCTATGTGTGATCTGTGAGTTGCCTTCTACATTCGAAGCTGATAAAATGCAGGAATGTTCACATTCATGAGACAATAGCTTCGACTGAATGCTGTAAAATGAAATAGTCTCTTTCAGTTTTTCCTTTCAAAAGGAAAATTGCATAAATAATACATTTGGGCCTTGCAATACAAAACAAGCACAATAGCTACTTTACAGCTTTCATCAAAATGAAGGCCATCTTTTTCATTTATATTATGAAACTGGTAATACAATATCATCATCTCTGATTGGCTGAAATCATCTAGACGGTGAGCTCTCCTTTCCAGATAATGTCACTTGGTCCCTGTGTCAATGGAATGTGTAATGGTGGGACATATAAGACAAATTTTTTGTCATTGGTTAGCAATGAAGCTTAAAAAAAAGTAATAATGGAGATTTATTGAGGAATAAGCAATGCTTCCCACTGAAAAAGAGTAAGACAAGTATCTGAAATGTTTCTGTTCTCCTTGTCAATGTTTTGCTTTTATATTTGTGCTCCTTTGCATTCTTAATATGTTTTGTTTCAAAGAGTATGCAATGATGAAAAGGGTAACTTAATCTCGGAAGGACCATATGATAACAGATATTCTTAATTTCCTTTATAAATAAATATAAAATATCCTTAATTTCCTGTTTAACATTAGATAGATTTCACTCCACCAGAGAGAAAAACCAAAAAAACCTTTAGGATATGTTGCAAAAGTGTATGTGGCAATGCTGGAGGTATACAGTTGTGCTTCACACAGTAATACTGTTGTTCCCCACTCTCAGTTGAAGCTCCTTCTTGACAGCTATCTTCGTGTTCTCCACCCACTCTGTTTCTTACCTTTCATCTATTGTCCTCAGTCTTGGACTAAAACTGAAACTGAACCAAACATGGAGTATGATTAATCACACAAATCTATTCACAGTCGTCCTTAGGGAATTCTCAAGCCCTTATAGTTACAGATATTTTGCATTTCCCTAGCTCTTTCCCATACCATGAGAGAATATGACATCATGTCTGGGTAAAGAATAATATTTTCTTTCATATGATAAATGCTCTACCCTTCAATTTTTCTCTCAATTGTAATGGCATTCTTTACTTCTCAGATGTATTCACAATTACATACACATCCTGAGCTGGATTTTCTCCCTCACAGTGACCTATTGGAGTAGGATACACACCCCAAATGGAAATCAACGCAAAACTGTGTGAAGCTTCTAGATGCCAGCTGAGACAGATAGAGGTAGAGCCACCAGGTAGAGCCACCTCTTTGACTGCAGAGAGTAAGTATACAAGAAGCAAGGACATTGTTACAGAACTGACAGTTGGAATTTTCTAACAAGCTTAGTTCCAATCTAGTTCTGCCCACAAAGCAATCCACTGGAAGCAGGAGTAAACTTGGTTTTAACATGTATCAGATATACACAATATTTCATCAAACTTTCCCAGATACTTGTCTACTGAAACTACACATTTAATTGACATGGAAGTACCAAAATCAGCTCAGAACGGGCAATTATTGTCACGGACAGTTATCTCAGTCCATCTTGATGTATGTTTGCTAGGTCTTCCTTAGTCAGGCTAGTATATGCAGAGTTGCCTTTTTGAACCTCTAATTTTTGTCCAAGGTCTTTGACTACAGTTCATACAGGCCTTGAAGGGATTCACTGTACCAAGAAGGACCATTGGTCTATTCAGAGACCAGTCTGATGTGCTAAATTAAAACCAAAACCTATCTGACCTAGGTGACAAGGCAGTTCCTCAGGAAAATTTTCTCCTTTACCGTGCCTTGACTTTTCCCTTTGCAAAATAGAATTTGGCTGCTCTGGAAGTGTTTTCAGCATGACTTGCCATTTCTTATCCATGGCATTATGCCACTAGATATTGTTTAACTAAGCCCCAGTTGTGTTTGAGATGCGAGACTGTGCTACTAAACTTCCATGGTTAGTGAAACCCTACTGAGTGCTCTGTTTCTTCTGCACTTAATCACTCTCTCATTGATTTACAATTCTATTTTCTGCAAGGACAGACTTCCCTTGTTCTGTTTATTGAATTCAACAGTATGGGTTCATAATCCTTCTCCTTTCTCATTTTAACATGAGAGAGAGTGGAAGTCTGTATGAAGCTTCTCACTTTCAAGCTGGGAGCTTTCATTTTTATTGCAAAATGCAGTTGGAACAAAAATGTGTATCTTAATGTTATAAATTGAATTTTCCCCCATTAGATGAAAAACCCAAACTTTCTATGCAGGCACTAAATTTGGGCATTCTAAATCCACATCTGGAAACTGAACATTGACACGTATCTTCTGGGCAAAGCTGCAGCTATCAGATGTTATTTGAATGCCAAGGTCAACCATTAAAATTATTCTCTCCTCTGCATCATTATAATATTGTACTACAAATGTCATCAGGATTGTGACATGGATTATAAGACTATAACATTAATTTTCAGCTGGTCTGCAATTATATTTCTTTCACTGTGGAAGTGCTAGCTCTGATTTGATAAAGAATAATGCTGTGTCAGTACCTGGGCAGGAGGCCCACAGAGGAAAGATCCCAGGTACTGAGAATTCACCAGGAGAACTTTGTCCCTTGAAAAAAATCATCTGGGTCCAGATCAAGTACTGACATGTGCCTGCTGAGGCATAAGACTAAAGCACTCATGATCAAATAGCCCACGGCCCATTTCACAAAAGGTACTTTCAGCACATTCCTGGCTCTGTATATATTTCTCCTATATCTCACTGGACACAGCATTGCTCACTCTTCTTGTATCAATTTCACGTCCTGCTGCTTACCTTGCAGCCATTTCTCGCTTCCTTCTCTCTTGCCTTTGTGCCATCGGGTTTACTGCTGGGTGAATTAGCTGAAGTGGTCACTGAGCCTTTTCTGGGAATTCGACTGGGTTAGTCTTTCGTCCTCACAGTTCAGAATGCAATAAAAGAAATGTGCAGACCTTTTTGACAAAGCTGAAAGTTACTGAAGTGCTTCCCAGCAAGTCAGTCTGATGTGCTACTGCAGCCAGCCCTACCACCCAGGGAGGTGCAAAGATAGGATGTCCTGGTCCTATTTGCTCTAGCTTTTCCTCTGAGCTCTGCTGTTAGCGGATCCTGTCCTGATGTGGCTGAGGCACCAGAGACCACAGCACAAACATGAGCATTTCCCAGTGAGCTTTAATCACTCCTGCTTGTCCAAAAGCTCTTTCAAGGTTCACTCTTACCAGAAGCCCTACAGTAAACTGCCAACAGATAGGGAGTTGACTGCGAGAAGTTAATGCCTTTGGGGGAGAATAAAGAAGAGGTCTTTGAAGACTTGTTTTCAACAGTATCTACGCACAGGAGGCTTTAATGTTCTTAGATGTGGACTTGTCCATTCTGCCTGTTGTTAAACAAGAATTATTTTTTTTCCTAACCCTATACTTATGATACAGCAACATGTGATGACTATGTCTCTCTCGAGGATGAGTCCTTGATTCATGTAGTAACCTTGAGAGGAAGTTCAGTGTGGGGGGTGGATACTTCATGCCCAGTGAAAGGAAGTGTTTTTACAATCTGCTGTATAAGCAGCTGTGTGAGAACCACTTCTTTCTCAAGAAGGAGGAAAAAAAAAAGAATTTTTTCTTATTTACAGAACTCATAGCAATGTTATCACTCCCAGGTTTCTCGCTGCTTGTGCTAACTCAGTGAGAAGGGAAACTGTAAGACAATAGTAAAATGCACTTCCTACTTTTGTACCCTATGAGCTCTTTGGGGTATGGATTACGTCCTGCTACTACTACTTACTTACATTCTAGTACTTCTACTACTTACTTAATCACCACCTCCTATTATCCTGAAATTATTAACATCAGTTAGCAAGCTCTCCTCTAAAAATACCAGATTTGATTGTGTAACAGTTATATGTGAAGACAAATAGCTTAACGACTACACGCTTGTTCTTCCCATACCTCAGCATCATTCTTTCCTAAGGGAAAGGCCAGATCTTGGGCATTGTGAGGGAAATATGTTACAAAAGAGAAGCTACACCAAGCTAAAATCTTAGTGTTAGCCTAAGAAAGTCCTGGTGAGTAGGCATTAATAACATGCAGTCAGCTCACCAAGAAGACAAATTGAGTCTCAGTAGAACAAAACGGAATGCATGTAGAAAAGCAGTCCATACTGAAAAGCACAATAAATTGTACTATGAGTCCTACAGCTCTTAAACAAGCCTGTAACATAATAAAACATTTGTTACTCCTTGTATCATAGGTTTTCAACTTTTCAGTTGTTTCATACATTCAAACATACTATTTAAACAGTACATTTGTACTGCAGTACTTTAGCATATGAATTCCTAAAAAGTGAGGCCCAGGGACAATCCAAATTCAAAGCCAACAAATTGTGTCAGATGCCTGCTTGTAAGACAATCTCAGAAAAGAGCCATAAAACACTGGAGGGACAATGGAAAAATAACCCTAACCTTAGGGTTAGGAGAAAGAGAGAGAAGGATTTGGTAGCAACTCCAGAGAGCAGGCTAGGATTCCCAGAGGCACCTGGGTAGTGGTAGATGGTCAAGAAGTGATGCAACAGCAGATGTTCAGGGAGAAGTCAAAAGGTGAGAAGGATGCTATGGGAGTGAGACTTGACATTAAAAGATGGAAACCGTTGACCTAGCACAGGACCATCTTTCAGAAATTATTTCCCAGTCACTTTAGAGGGTTTACGATTTGCATCTTTCTTCAGCTTTTTAACTCCAAATAGTCAAGCTTGTTGTTTAAGAACAGACAGAATAGACAGTCCACATCTAACAAGTTTAAAGCTTCTTGTCCTTAGACACTGCTGAAAACAGGTCTTCAAAGTACAAATCTGTTGTTTCTATTAAAAGTATTAAGTGTGGAAGGCATTATGCTTTCCCCTTTAGCTCAATTAATTAATTCATTCAGCTTAGACACTGCTTTCTCCAACAGATAAAGAATACTTTATATAGATATACTCATGAATAGCCTCAATTGTTTCCCTCTCTGCTCTTCATCTTAGCCCACCTGGTAGACTTGGGTGGCCAACTTGTTATTGTGGAAGACTCTCTTAAGTAGAGCTCCATCCATTTTTACAGCATCAAGAGCAGATACTAAAGCCTTAATGGCAACAGGTACATCTCAGAGCCCATAGATGGTGAGGGAGTGCATTCAGTCCTTCCAAACCCATCAACTTCTGCCAGTAAACACAAAGATGGCTTTAACCTACCTCTCAGTCCCTTGCTTTAATTCACTCACACACAAGGTAACCTTTCTTACAAATGTCTCCAATGCAGACATCACACACTGTTTCACAAAGAACTATTGGGGGTGTCCAGTAAGTGCCCATACCTATTTCTGAAAATCTGTGGGTCCTTCAAGATATTTGATCTCATAACCTCTGTGAATTTGGAGATGCACAGAATATTCTGATTGAATTTTGTACAACCTGATGTCTGCTCTAACTTCCTATAAAATAAATGGCTTTTGACTATAAACCCGTTTGTAGCTTCTGTATTTTTTATCATATATTTTTATACCTAAAATACACATAAATTATATTAGAATTGCACATGCTGGACAGAGAGATCATTATTACTGATACTGAAGTAAAGTGCAGCACATCACATAAATCTGGGTGCACAGGCAATCTCTAGAGCCAGTACTCAGAGACTGGTTCAGAGCAGGAGCGCAAACCTTACCCTTTAATGGATCCTCCAGGGCTCTTTGACTCTGGAGAGTGTCCAAGGAGAATAGTAATTCAGAAAATTCAGAACAGCAAAAGCATCCACTGGCAATGAATTAGTTGTTGAAACTCTGATACCAAACATCCTCCACATCATTTCATAAACCAACAGTAACCCATGGACTAGCTATGCCAGCTTCATCTACATTGCCATAGCTTCACCTTCACCTCTATTTTCTTCTAAATGTGTAAGTCAGACAACAAAGACGAGAGACAGATAAAGACACGGGTAAATATTCACTATTGTGAGCTATCTGAAACAGAATTGGGGTAGATTTCTTGGAGACTGCATGTGTGGTTACTGCAAGAACATGAAGCTTTCCTATTTTCAGCCTTTGCTCTCATAATCTTCCAGACTCTTTAGAGGTGTCCTTCACCATGTCAATGGTAAAAACCTCTTCCATTCAAGCAAATGTCCACACTAAATGTGTGCTATCATAACATGTCAAGCAGAACGGGATGAAAAAAGTGGGGAGATGCCCCTAAAACCAAGATTTTGAAAAAAAGACAGAAGGCATTTACTACTGGAAAAGGGTCATTATATCTCTCTGTTCCCCCAGTTATCCTGTTTATAAATAAGAAGGAACATCTTTCCACTTATTCCAAACTAATTCTGAAAATACTTAAATATTCTCTGTTACCCTCTTGTCTTCCCTGTGAGTGGCTGAAAACCGTTCATTGACACCTTTGGGTGAAAGTCTGTAAACATTTGGCTTTAATGCTTTTACATAAAACTCACCCCATTTTCTGTGTGGAGCTCAATACATCAGCCATCTCCAGCCACAGCGTGCAGAAAAAATTGGAGAGTAGCTTGCACATCAAAAGTCAAGTCTGGAAAAAATTAACAAGCAAGAAATTAAATCATTAAAACTCATCAGTATTTTGCCCAAAATATTTCATCATAATACTTCGCTCTATCTTGCAGCTCTAGACCACAAAGCACATTGCACAGGATGATAAATTACATTATCTTCACTTTACAGATGGGAAACTGAGGCATAGGAAAGCAAATAGACTTTCTCAATGAATTGATAATATAAAACTTATTTTGTGACTCTCAGTCTGGCAGTCTATTCAATAGGCTATCCTGTCTTTAATTCCTATCTGAAATGGGTGAAAGAAATAAATGTGCTGTTATGTTAGCCTTTGCAAATACATTTTCCCCTAGCACCAAGACAAAAAAAAGCAAGAGTCAAATGCTGAAAATAGTTAAAAAATATTAAAGCACACAAGAAGACTATTTAGTTGCATTTACAGCTGGCAGGAGACTCTGGCATCCTATTTTTATTTTATATTTTTTATAGCTAAAGATTTCATTGTAGTACCTGGAAATCATAGTAGGTTTCCGACAATCTTGCAGCTTCAAGTACTCATTTCTAAGCCAACTGTATTTGAAAACAATGTTTGGCACTGAAAATAAGCAGAGATATAAGAAAAATATTAAAATCGCTATGGGAGTGACAGGAAAAAATGGAGTGAGACAGATTCCTCCAGCCTGATCCTTTATGATTCTTTTCTAGTTATTGAGTATATAAATTTCAATCCCCTAGTACAGCTGAGGGGGGAGAAAAATACATGATTATCATATCACTCAAAGCTGCACAACTTTAAAATCAGCTCCAATATAAATTCACTCTCTATAAAATGACTTTTAATATTCTTTTCCTTAACATAAGTATTAAATTTTGTATGATTAAAAATTTATTTACTCTCTCTTCTTTAATTTAGATTTTTATTTGTTATTATTGCCATTCCCATCTGATCTCAACAAAATCTCTCTGTACATTATGGCAAGAGTGTATCACTAGCTGTGACACATTGCTGGACTTTGAAAGCTAAGCCTTAAAGCAAATTAAAAGTGACCACTCCAACCTGGTAGCTCAGATAACATGCATTATACTGTTGTTTCACAAAAGGGGAGAGGGAAGAACGAATCCTTTTTCTGGGTTAGGTATTGTGTCAAGGACATACACATCTACAGCAAGATCCTATTATCTAATTTACATTGTAACCTATCAGAATTTTATATTAATTCACCTGTCTTAGATGTTTCGCTGCTTATTTGAGAATCTGTAGGTATAACCCTGTTCTTTAACAACTCTCCACGTCTGGATGTGTCTCAAGAAAAGAAAAGTAAATAAAACAAAATAAAGTGAACTTCATCCAAAATTATGTTCACTCAAAACATCACATCTGAATACTCTTCTCTCCAAAATAAAGTAGCTCAGACAGTGCCTGTACAAACTAAAAAACAAAACAAAAACAAAAAAACCAAACTAAAACCACCAGCAACTTAAAACCTGATATGATTTATGATAAAACATGGGATAGTAAGTGTTGATAGGAACATGGCCATAACCATCAGTGAGCATAGCTCTATCCTTTAAAATCCATGTTAGTTGCTTTGTGAAATGACTTGGGTTTTGTCAGTACCTGCATTTTTCCAGTTGCTCACCATGGTAAAACTGTATATAATACTTTGTTTTTTATATATTTACAGAAATGTAAGTACACAGGGAAGTGGGAGGTTGAGTTTTTCATCCAGTATCATACACCTATACTAAGCACTGTAAAGTCTCGTAATCAAGAAACATAAGGAAGACAAGCCCCATGATTTTGAGACAGTACAGACACATGTATAATAAGCCATACAGTAATGCCTGCCTTCTCAGCAAACTAATGCCAAAGTTGAATCTTAGAAACACAAACTGGAAGTGATTCCCCCCATTACCTCCATCCCATTTCATGAGGACATGTTTCATGCCCTCAACTCCACAGCACATTTCTGGCTTTTTTGAAGTTAACCACCCAAAAGGTCACTTTGGGTATGATTGGAACAGTGTGGCAAAATGGAAACGTTTTTCTGACAGTCCATTTTCACAGCAAAGAGCTGATGGAAGCCATCAGCTTTCCTTGGCAAAGCCCAATTGCTGGAAAAGCTGTTTTCCTGATGGCCTTTTTCACCTGCCCTGTCCCTCTGTACCTTTGGCTGTTTGATGCCACAGTTCAAGGGCAAAACGGGCCATAAATCTTCATGGTCCAAAGTAAACCATGTGAATAACTGTATTTTACAGTGTGTCATCAGTCCCCCAAAATGAAGGAATAATGGTTTTTGAAATCCACCTGAACTGAAATGTTTGACCCGAAACTTTTGTGCACGTTTTTCAGTGAAATAGAACATAAGTGATTCATTATTTAAGTTCAGAATTATTAGTTCAAAAGCTGTCTATAGGAGATATGTTAATTTTTGTGAGCTTCCTGCCCTCCATGACCTACATATACTCACAGTTACACATTATAACACCTATTGCAAAGTATACATGTTTCATAAAAATGTAAGAAAGGCCATATCGGGCCATATCCATCTGGTCCAGTTTCCCATGCCCACCGGTAGTCTGTCAAGCAGAGGAAACTGTGATATTTCCTAGATATAGTGTCCCAGCTACCAGATGGTGTGGATTTTCTTCCCATGAACTGGTCTAATTAATTTTTGAATGCATATAAGCTTTTGCTGTCTACCACATACTGCAGTAATTTTGATCAACCTTTTTCAGCTGTGAAAGTTCTGGCTGTAAAACTTCACCTAGATGCCCGTTCCATCAGTCTAACCTGGATGCACCAGCCTGGCTGGCTGACATGTTGATGGCCTTCTGCTCACTTTCAAGTCTCACTATGAAAGATTTAAACCTTGAGTTTATAGAAACATTGAGTAAAGAAAAAGTCAAGTTTTGAAATACTAGTTTTCCTCTAAATGGAATAGATTTTCCTGCACTCCAGGAAAAAGGTCCACATTAAAAAGAGCCAACAATGCCTCTGCTAAAACAGCAGCTCACTCAAGTCACAATATAGACCATCAAGAAAAGCCCAATTTGAAGTCAATGTCCACATTTTCACCTCAATATAAGCAGATTTTGGCTTATCATCTCTATGTACAAGTAATATCAGATTTGTCATGGAGTCTTTATAGAAGATATATTTTAAGCCTTCTAAACTGCATGAAAAACCCAAGGATTATTTTTAAGAGCTATGCTCTTTTTCTTTCGCTGATCATTGTTAGAGCAAATCATAAAGGCTGAACCATTATTGCTAGCTTTATTTTTTGTATATATTTTAAATAAAACTTTTATTCTATTTGAAAACTCTTTGATGTTACTTTTAATGCATCTTTTTTTCTCTATGATGGTGTTATAAGAAATTATTTTGACAAACACTTTCACAAATGGGCAATATGAATGTTGCTGTACTATATCAGGTATGCTCTTGAACAAAGGGAAAAAGATCAGTTCCCCTCCAGCCCTTGAAATGTGGTTAAAAATATTAACTAAAAACTAATTAACAATAGTCTAAGTGTTTAACTGTCCAAGTGTTTAATAGTCCAAATACTTCTATGCATCCAGCCCAACAGAAGATACTCGTCTGTCATAGTAGTTAGTTTTTTAGCCTAATAAAATGCACAGGCCCTTTTGAGGTAAATATGTACCATTTTAGGTATCACACAACTAAATTGTTCAAAAGTACTCAGGTTATCCTGGCTGTACTGCATGCTCCTTATATTCAACAAACAATACATGATCCAGTCTAACCTCCTTTCAGTGCCAGCAGTTTCACTATTGCTTTTGTGCAGTGGCCACACTGTACCTGTAGCAATAAACAGAAGGCAGTACCTTGCCAGCTAGAAGTTGCTTTAGTTCCTAGGATGATTTTGTAGCATGGCAATGAAATGACAACTTTCCCCACGGGCCAGTGAAATACTCCTAGGCTCATACCAGCAACAGCAATGATTGCACTAGCTTCATCCACAACTACCATTTGCAGATATAGCACTACAGTCTATACCACTAATACAAATAGATCTCAAGAGACTCAACTTCTACCTCCATCTTTGCCACTGAGCTGTGCCATGACGTTGGACAAATCACTTCATCTCTAAGCTACTTGTCTCCCTCTTGTAAAAGTGTGGTTACATGGAGTGTCTTGAACAGTGCACAAATGCCATAAATAACATTGAAAATATAGAAGAAATAATATTTTAATGACAGCATTTCCCTAGCTTGAAAGTGAGGGGGCAGGGGAATTAAGCCTAAAAAAACAGTGTAATGAGGGGGCTTTAGGAAAGAAACAGTATCGTGTTGAAAATCTGTATGAATGTGGTTACCATAAAATACCCTTGGAGAGAGACAAGAGCAAGCCAAGTTCTCTAGGAAGAAACCATATATTGAGCTAGTGGATTTGAAATCCAAAGCAACACAAGTTGACTATTCTGGATGGGATATGTAACTGGAAGGGATTAAGGCAGAAAGGACATTGACTAAAACTACTGTGAAATTTCTGCATCCCCTACACACACACACACGTATAAATGGTGGATGCAGTAAGCTGCTAGATGACACAGTAATCACCAGCAGCCAAAAGACAAGACGTTATGCATGTCACAACATGTAAGTTGAACATTCTAGCTCCAATTATGGAATCTGTATCTCCACTTTTTGGCAGAAATATTTTGGTTTCTTTGTCCTTTACTAGATTTTAACTGAAAGGCTGTATAATATTGCTCACATCTCATTCCCCAAGTCTGCTTCTGGTCTTACTTCTTGTTTGCTGTGTTCCCATCACATTTCTTTTAAACACAAATCCAGAGAATCACTCTTAGTCACAGTAAGAGGCAAACAGATGTGAAGAACAGGAAAAACAGTTCAAATTATTTTGCTAAAAGTAGATGCAGAGCGTCCCTGCTCCCAACCCAGAAGCTCACTGGTGCTGCCTGGTATTTAATGGCAGAAGGACTTCTTTGCTGGTCTGGAAGCCCCACCACAGCTGAGAGCTCTCCAGGTTGTGCCCAGTAGAGTTACAACTTTTCTTAATACTTACTCTCCCAGTTTTAAGGCAATTATCAGCACCGCCCCCACACATGCACACACTTCCCTTACATAGGTGTGCCAGTAGGTCCCTGATGCAACCCTCCCACCTCACACTGCACTCCCATCACTTTTCCTTGTGGTTCAGTGACACAGGGGCAGTGCCACCTTCACCTGGCATCTTCTCCTAGCCCATGGGGAAACCCTGGCTGCTGAGAAGGAGCAAAGGGCAAGAGTCACCCTGCAGCACAGCTTTCAGCAGGAGCACCTGTCTCCAGCTTTCAGAGACAAATGAAGCACTCCTGAGGTACATGTAAATGAAGGCACTTATACTCGACAAATTAAAAAATTACAATATAATAGCAAAAAACATTGAGTTGAGAAATTTAAAAAAGAAGTACTGTAAGATATTAAATACTGCATTCTCTTAGCAGTGTAGGGTAGGATGACGGATAGGAGATGAATTTTTAAAGTTCAGTCTATCTACCTACCTACAGCAACTATCTCAGCATTTACAACATGGTCATCATGGTTTTATCTAAGGAGCTATCAGAGCAGTTGCAAACTTGGGAGTTAAAAGAAAAGACCTCTTTTTATCTCAAAGGTCATGTGGATGCTATAAAACCACAGATACACCATTCTATAAAATCTCCAGGTTTAAAAGTACATCTATTAAAGCAAAACACTTGTGCAGATTCATGTTTCCTGTGATACAATCTTGCTCCAATTCTACTGCAGGGACACAGCTGAGTTGTTCTTGAGAATATTGGTCCCGCCAGTTTTAAGGAAGTAGTGAAAGCTAAGGATGTGTGAGGTGACATTCAGTACATACCTTTATTAATTTTGGTAACTGCTCTACATGCTGCTGTGCTGGTTCAGCTTAAGATATGCAAATAACAAAAAACAGCTTATCAGGGAAAGCTGATCCATCCCTTGTCCTTAATGAGACATCCAGCCAGCGAGATGCAGGCAGCAGCTGTTCCCCATCCTGCAACAAGCAACCTCAGTCTCTCCTTAACTTCACCCGTGCTCTTGTTCCAGCAATAGACCGCTGCACGTGACATGGGCCAGCTTTGTAAAATTTCTTCTTGGAAATGTAGTCATTTCCACTGTCTCTGTCTGTAGACTGTCTCTGTCTCTCTCTGTCTGTAGAAAAAATGGGAAGGATACTTATATCTTCTGCCTTACTTCATGAAGCTGGTCAAATGCAGAAGAGAAAAGCAATGGAAAGTCAAGAGAGGAGTTTTTAAATACAAATATTACCCTCATTTTTTACAGTTTTAGCAAACAGGCTTAACACTCAATAACCCAACTAGATAAATGGGAATTTTTACTCAATTTATGCCTGCATAGGGAGGAAGAAAGTGACAATTCAAATGGGGAAGATATCAAGCAGATTCTGTTTCCTCTGTTAAAAGGCTCACAACTGCCTAACAGAAACATTCTGAAAAACCTTAATTTAATCAGCCCCAATTATTAAAAATATCTGTATAAAAATGTATTTGAAACCAATACTTTATGAACAGAAATTAGGCCAAATGTTAAGCTCCCATATTCCAACTGATTTCATCTGGAGCTGTGGATGTTCTTATTTTCTGAAAAATCAAGTCTTAGAAGTTCATGGTATGGGAAAAGAAAATGACCACTAAAAAAAAAGGAGGAAAAGAGCTTGTGTTATGACATTAAATTCTAGGTTTAATGTTGTGCTGGGAATAGTTATTTACACTGCTGGCAGATTTCATATCAGAAATCCTAGTCCACTGAGAATACTCTCCCCAACACTCCCTTCCAAAAAAACCAAAACCAAACCAAACAATAAAACACAGTAAACTTAAAGTTCCTTTGCTTTTTTCCCTATATATGAAGTTTCATTAATTGTATCCATAAATGTGTACATATATGTAGATGTACAGGTGTATGCATAGAAATCTATGGTTATATATCGTGTATGAAGTGGAACTTTATGTGCAGACATAGACTTTATACTACTGAGACATTTATGTTTATCCAAGTCCAGTTCCTGTTGGTATCAAAAGCAAAATTTCAGAACACTTATTTGGCTATTTAAGTACGGATTTAGGTTCCCTACTTCTCATATTCAGACTGTTTCCCAGATCAGGTAGCTGAGTCACAGAATCAATTAATTCTCAATGGTCAAGAAAGCAATATAAACTCCTAGCAATATTAGAAGGTAATTAATTCTTTTTGCTACAAGTTAGATATGCATGATAGGTTACAGTGACAAACCCAGCTACTGGGTTATGCAATAATACTTTTGGTAGCTGAGCAACTTTTAAAAATCCCTCTATTTAATTCATTCAAAGTCACAGAGACTTACATTTCTAAGTAACTTCACCACTTCTGAAATGTTTCCTAGCTAAACTTGTCAGAATATGTGCCATTGAAAACTTCAGCCAGTTTAAATCCTGAGGTAACTTTCTGTTGTTTAAACAGCTGACTGTTTCACTGCTACCGATTTTAATTAAACTGTACACTCTGAAAATAACATTGTGACAAAACATGCTAATTGCTAATGTTCGAGCTACCTCTGGAGACTGGCCATATGTTCAGAACCGCTGTTTAGCAGTGACTCGATTGCATGCTGTACTTGACAGGGGCATTATGGAAATGTAAAAGCCAAGTGTTCACTGCTACTGAAAAATCAGTCATTCTGGATGGTTCAACACATTTAAAAATATGGATTCTATTTTCAAAATCATTCTAACTCCATTCCCACTGAAATCAGTGACAATAGGTCGACACTTCATGCTTTCGAAAAATCTCACTTTGATGATCAAAAAGGATTCGTTCTCTAATGAGAAGTTCCCCTCTGATCTCTCATACAACTTGGATCACTGACTCCATGATCACCCTGGAACTCTCACACTCCCATGGGGCTCCAGTCTTTAAATAAGCGCTAGTCGAGACCCAATAAACTTCAATTATTAAGTTTCTGAAATCTATCAATTTATTTGGAGAAGCATGTTAATAATCTCCTTTGCTTCTGATATTTAGTTATTTCACAGCTATATATTGTGTAATCATTATGATTACAGCATATACAATTATTATATCTAAAGTTTCAAATATGCAGCTTCCAGTAGTGTAAAAAAAATGTGAAGACCATTTCACAGATTTTCTGAGGTCTGTAAAGTGTCTGCAGCTTTTTAGTACAGTAAAACCCCAAGTATCTAAAGCACAGAATCACAGAATCACAGAATGTTAGGGATTGGAAGGGACCTCAAAAGATCATCTAGTTCAACCCCCCTGTCAGAGCAGGACAACCTAGAGCAGGTCACACAGGAATGCATCCAGTCAGGTTTTGAATGTCTCCAGAGAAGGAGACTCCACAACCTTTCTGGGCAGCCTGTTCCAGTGCTCTGTCACTCTCACAGTGAAAAAGTTCTTCCTTATGTTCATCCAGAACCTCCTATGCTCCAACTTGCACCCATTACCCCTTGTCCTATCACTGGACATCACTGAGAAGAGCCTGGCTCCATCCTCCTGACCCTCACCCTTTACATATTTATCCCCAAACATGGATGAGGTCACCCCTCAGTCTCCTTTTCTCCAAGCTAAAGAGACCCAGCTCCCTCAGCCTCTCCTCATAAGGGAGATGTTCCACTCCCTTAATCATCTCTGTGGCTCTGCGCTGGACTCTCTCAAGCAGTTCCCTGTCCTTCTTGAACTG
>VZRW01008436.1:87905-181047 GCA_013398125.1 Aegotheles bennettii
AGGTCAGACCCCAACCTATACTGATCCATGGGGTTGTTCTTTCCCAGATGCAAAACTCCACACTTGGCCTTGTTGTAGTTCATTAAGTTTCTCCCCACCCAACTCTCCAGCCTGTCCAGGTCTCACTGAATGGCAGCACAACCCTCTGGTGTGTCAGCCACCCCTCCCAGCTTTATGTCATCAGCAAACTTGCTGAGGGTGCACTCTGTTCCCTCATCCAGGTCGTTGATGAAAATATTGAATAGTACAGGTCCCAGTACTGACCCCTGAGGGACTCCACTAGTCACAGCCCTCCAACTGGATTCTATCCCATTGACCACAACTCTCTGACGTCTTCCTTTCAACCAGTTCACAATCCAGCTCATACTTGATCCTCCAGATCACTCTTCCTCAGTTTAGCTGTGAGGATGCTGTGGGAGACAGTGTCAAATGCCTTACTCAAATCAAGATAAACCACATCTACCGCTCTACCATCATCTACCCACCTAGTTACATTCTCATAGAAGGTTATCAGGTTGGTCAAACACGACTTCCCTTTGGTAAACCATGTTGACTGCTCCTAATGAGCCTCTTATCCTTGATATACCTGGAGATGATGCCAAGGATAAGTTGTTCCATCACCTTTCCAGGGATGGAGTTGAGGCTGACCGGTCTATAGTTACCCGGGTCCTCCGTCTTGCCCTTTTTGTAGACTGGAGTGACATTTGCTTTCCTCCAGTCCTCAGGCACCTCTCCTGCAGCACTCTGGTAGTCAATTACCTCTCCCATAGGAATACCTTGGGCCATCTTCATTGTTTTACATTAGATATCTGTATTTCATAGCAAGATCTCCAATAAAACAAGACACCATGCAAGAGGTCTACTAATGTCATAAGGGAGAGCTTATTGTCAATGAAACAACCTTGTTGCTTTAATGAAACTATCCAGTTCATAATGCAGTGTGAACCTACAGATGATGTTTTTAATGTGGGTTGGGTTTTTTTAAAGGCTACTACAATTTTGAATCAGTACAATAGTGTACAATATATCTTTAGATATATCCAGTTTCGTCCCACCTTTTGAAAAGGTCATTCTCTATTGAGTCTCCTAAATACCCTCTCAAGGTATGTTTCCCAAGGCCTAGGCACTGCAGAAGTTTCAAAATTTACTCTTTAAATGGAGTTACATGTCAAATAATTAGGCACATGGAAGAATAATTATTTACAGAAGCAAGCAAAAAAGCCTACTTCTCATCAGCCTTATTGCATCTATTCTTACTCAGCGGTAATGTAACACTGAAAATAAGGAGAGGACTAAATAGGAAGAAGAAAAGTATTGTGGGCACAAAGAAAAGAAAGCAGTAGAAAAAAAAAGAAGACGGAAAAGTGAAGGTATTGTATGATATTCATTAAGAGATTAAAAGGAAAATCTAGCAGTTGACAGCATTCAATCCTAATATTATATTTTACCAAAGACAGAACTAAAAGACATTAACTCATGTGTACTTTCTGCTTTGTAAGTGTCATGCTAAGGGCAGAAGATGAACAAGTAAAGGATAAATCTATTTGGAAACTTTTGTTTGAACTTCCTTAGTATGTCTTTGATAGCAAAGCCAGTCCTTATAAACTCTTTCTACAAGGACTTTGACAAGACATTTTAAGCATAAATGCTCACAAAATATTAACACAGAGAAAAAACAGATTTTTTAATCATGAACATTTTGACTGAAAATTTAATTCTAAAGCTTACAGTCACCTGTCAAGCAAAAATTCACTCCTATGCCATAACCAAACTCACAATCATCAGTCCATAGGTTATCCATATGCTGAGATAGACATGTATAAAAGGTATGTGAAGCTATGAATACATTTGGAGTATGTACAAATAATAATCAGAAGAAAAGGTTAAATTTAATTTCTTCACTGCAGCAAAATCAGTCCTGACTGTCAATAATGTACTTCCAGAAAATACTTTTGAATTAAGTTCTATGATGATGAGTTTTAATTTCATCCTGCATGTATAGCTCAATTTAACTTCAGTAATCCTATCTAGTCTTGTAATGTTTAACACCACACCTAAATTACATTTTTGTGTTTGCCACCTGAAATAAATATGTTCTTTTCTCTCTAATCCCTCCTGATCATTGAGGTGTTCCATTTTTTTCCATTCTATAAAAAAAAAATAAAATAATTAGGTGTGGGGAAGTGGTTTTTGTACTTTCTACTCTGTCTCATTTTTTATCAATACCATGTAAGCTTTCAGTTTCACAGGTGGCCTGAGCAGCCAGACTCCTGAAGAGCAGCTTAAGAGATCACATTATGATCACTGTTAAAGAATTTAAAGAACTGACCATCATGATGGCAAGTGTTTTCAGCAGCAGCCTAAGCTTGTTAGACTATTTTTTCACATTCAAACCTTTATTGAATTTTTTTATAAAGTACTGGCTTTTCAGTGTCAGGTTTTTTCCACTCCAATACAGATGATCTTTCACCCTAGATTTTTGGGTTTATTCCAGTGAAGGCAAGCTCTCCCCCTGAGTAATCTCCTCTCCAAACAAACACAGCCGCTCGATCAGTTCATGAATCCACCAGCTCTGTTTTCCAGATTCCTTCTTTCCTGTCTGTGTTAGGTTCTGAGCCAGTTTCCTTCTTGTGGGTGTCTTGCCACTGACGCAGACTCAACACCCCCCTTTTCAATCAACCACTGTGAACACAACCACTGTCCTGTCAATCTGGTCAATAATTTGATTGTCAGCTTTGACTTAGAGCTCTGGACCCTCATGTTTAAACTCCTTGCAAGTCCTGAGATCCACTTTTCTATACATTCATGCCAATTAATTCACAGTTATGGCAACTGCCTTTCCGCTGGCCTTGACCTTATACAGCCTTATTCCCCTTACATTCATGCAAAACACTTCTATGAAGTCCATTATTTGAAGTCCACTGTTTTAGCCCATGTAATTTCTCTCACTGTGCTCTCTGGTTCCTTCTTTCTACCACATCAGACACAAGATATTTGTTTTCCCCTACCCTATGATTTCTCTTTCATCATGAGGTCACAATGTCATTCTTTACAAACCACTTGTCACACTTCCAGACTGCCAGTGTATGTTTTCTCTCATAGCACATCATAGGTTTTGAAGGAGTTCTCTGCAAACACGCACAAAGCCATGCCAATTATCTTCCTTATTTAAACACTTCCTAAGGCATGTAAAAAATCAAATGCTTCAACATTAAACTACCACTTGCAGAGATGTTTTCCTTTCAGTTTTTCCTTTGTCTCCCCTTTCCCCACCTCCCTGGTTGCTCTGGGTTTGTGCAGTGCTCAGCACAGGGAAGGTCTATCCTGTGACTACAGCTCTCACAGGCAGATACTGAAAAAAGTCATCAGCAAATATAAAATCTGTATGAAAGATGAGGCTAGGGAGCAAGCTGCGTTAAGTCACCTTCCTCACAACACTATAAGACTTGACATTAAGACAACAAGGAAAAATGCTAACTGATGCTGTCATGCAAACACCCAGAAATTCAAGAAAGAATAGTAACCAATCAGCCTCCACCCCACATCCCTCAAAGTCCTGCATATACCAGTCTTTTCCAGATTTCCTCTGTGTTCTGTAAGTAGCTGGGACTTGAAATGGTAATTCATGTTCCTCTTTTCGAGCCTTGGAGATATCTCATCATCACAGCGTTACTCCAAGTAATGAAACACAGACATTAATTCAGTGTGTTACTACCTCCCCCAGTCAGTCCAGAGGCAGAAAGCAAAACTGCAGAAGTTCTGTAGCGTATATAATTTACAAGATGTTCTTAAATTAAAAAAATAAAAAGCCTGTCTTAATAACAAGTGCAAGATCTGATGTCTGAGAAATATATTCAAGTCTGCTTCAAAATGTTGGCATTTTCAAGACAAGACCATTTAAAGGGCATAACCTAATGAATCATTAGCACCAAAGCCCATCTAAATTAAAACTATAATAAGATGCTTTTGGAATCATCACCCCCCTCACTTTTTTTCTCTCCATCCTCATTATTTCACTTTCAGAGAATATCCAGAAGTACATTTACTTAAATGTGCTCTTAAAAATGGCTCATTCTGATAGATTTGATGGAGTCCCTTTCTCTTCTGTCACAGGAAATAATTTTGACCTCATGTTTTTAAAAAAGAAAATGTGTCTGATGAGGTTCCTATTCTCAATGAAGGGGATATACATTTCTCTCATTAGCAAGATCTGCCCTAATTTCAGATTAGGTTTTACATTATATGCATGAATTCATATATTTACATTCTTTCTACAGGTGTCTACTTAATGTAATGGTGTATTTGTTCACATGTTAATATTTTTTATATGCTTTAATGAGAATGAAATAATCCAAAATAGGTTCTCCTCAGGATTATATCCAGGTGCTATAATATCCAGAGACATTTAACAAATGGCCCAAGGAAAAAAAAACACCAAAAAAACCCCACAATAAAATCAAAACAAAAAAAACCCACAAATATAAATAAAGCTCTACTAGCTGAAACTCCAATATTTGAGCTCTGCACAACACGGTCTATCTCAGCTCTGGCTCAGCCCGTTTGTGAGGGCACAGCAAAAGTCATAACCAGATCTCCTTCTATGACAAGGTGACCTACCTTGTTGATGAGGGAAAGGCTGTAGACATTGTTTATCCAGACTTTAGTAAAGCATTTGATACCATTTCCCACAACATTCTCCTGAAGAAACTGGCTGTTCATGGCCTGGATAGGAATATCCTTCACTGGGTCAAAAACCAGCTGGATGGCCAAGCACAAAGAGTGGTGGCAAAGGGAATCACATCCAGTTGGTGACTGGTAACCAGCAGTGTTCCCCAGGACTCTGTACTGGGGCCAGTTCTGTTCAACATCTTTATCGATGATCTGGATGAAGGCATTGAATGCACCATCAGTAAATTTGCAAATGACACTAAGTTGGGTGGGAGTGTTGATCTGCCTGAGGGTAGGAAGGCTCTGTAGAGGGACCTGGACAGGCTGCAGTTAGGGGCCAAGGCCAATGTATGAGCTTCAACAATGCAAAGTGTGGAGTCCTTCACCTGGACCGCAACAACCTCACGCAGATGTCCGAGCCTGGGGAAGAGTGGCTGGAGAGCAGCCTGACAGAAAAGGATCCAGGGGTCCCAGTAGGCAGCCAGCTTAACATGAGACAGCAGTGTGCCCAGGTGGTCAAGAGGGACAACAGCATCCTGGCCTGTATCAGAAATAACATGGCCAGCAGGACTAGGGAAGTAATAATCCCTAGTAAAGATATTTGGCACTGGTGACACTGCACCTTAAATACTGCATCAAATTCTGGGCCCCTCACTACCAAAGAGACATTGAGGTACTGTAACAGGTCCAGAGAAGGGCAGCAAAGCTGGTGAAGGGACAGGAGCACAGGTGTTATGAGGAGAAGCTGAGGCTGTTTAGTCTGGAGAAGAGGAGGCTCAGGGGAGACCACTCTCTACAACTCCCTGAAAGTAGGTTGGAGCAAGGGGGTGGCCAATCTCTCTCCCAAGTGACAAGCGATAGGACAAGAGTAAATGGCCTGAAGTCATGCCAGGGGAAGTTCAGACTGAACATTAGGAAAAATTATTTCACTGAAAGGGTGGTCAGGCATTGGAACAGGCTGCCCAGGGAAGTGGTGGATTCACCATCCTTGAAAGTGTTCAAAAAATATGTAGATGTGGTCCTTCGGGACACAGTTTGGTGGTGGGCTTGGTAGTCCTGGGTCAGACGTTGGACCTGAAGATCTTGAAGGTCTTTTCCAACCAAAACCATTCTATGATTCTATAATTCCCAAATTTTCAGGGAATCACAGGGAAGAATTAACCACAAGCCCAATAGCAAATTTTGATCTGCGTGAGCTGAAAAGGAAGATGTAACATTTTAGACACTGAGTCCTTTCCTGGATTTATGCCCAACTCAACTACAGCAACCTACAAAAGCAGTTCCCCAACATCACACAATATAATTTAGCATGATGGAACTGCAGATGACTCTTTTTTGAATAAGCTTACATTGTAAATTTATTATCTTTGAACTCTCATATTCTCTTCCTCTACCAATGTCACCTTAAAAAAAGCAATATCTCTTTAAACTACTTCCTAAAACACAAGTATTTCACCCTGAAAGACAGAGCCTGAGAACTACTCTTGGGAAGTTTACTTGTAAAATTTTGCCAGCTTATCTGAATAAATTTCTGTATGTGATTCTCTGCAAATTAGTTCTTTTTGATTTAAATGTTCTGTGCCTATTTTTTTGCACACAGACAATTTGTGGGACTTCCTGCATTTGAGGCATAAATGTCTCCAAAGGTGAAATAAAGCTAATCCAGGGACAGAATAAGTAGAATCAAAAAAAAAAAGCCCTAAATGTTTGAGGTCACATATGAAATATAGATATAATTTAAAAATACATTACATTTCTATAATGGTTGATCTGACAGAGCAGCAAACTGAATTTGTCACCTTGCTACCAGTGCTTAAGGATGTCTACACTTGAGGTTTGGGTTCAGCCTATATTAAATGTAGGGTGAGGAAACTGAAAAAAAAAGCCCAATTTTGGATTTCTAGCTCCTAAGTCATTTAGTTGTTTCCAGAAAGCCCACTCACACCCACAAATTCAAAACCGAGCACCTATAGTCTGGATGCTATGTACACCCACTTCACCAGACTGCTGTTAGTCATTTCCAGCAGTATATCTATTGCACAAGTTGACATATGAGCCTGAATATTAACTTTTTCTGGTTTTATCTTTATACACATTAAAGACAACTGAAAGTTGAAAGAAGTGCAAGCTCAATACGAATACTAATTTAAGGGAAATATTTTCATATTTGTTTTTATTTAAATGTTTTAAGTGGGATGAGCAGAAGCTGAGAAGCTGACTGTATGTTGAGGAAGGGGAAGAGACAATAAGACTTATTCATGATAGATGTATTATTGATTCATCAAACCAAAGAGAGCATTGAATTATGCTTGATAGGGAACAGTCTCATGTTGTCAAAAAGAGGAAGATGGACAGCATCATATTCTTCAGACATTCTGTTCATTGGTGCATTTTCCTCTTTTAGAAAAAGTGTCAGAATTAACTATGATCACTTCATGATCATTTTCCACTAAGGAGCCACTAATTCAGTATTTCACAAATCTGACATTTTTGGAGAATATGGCATTCCATGGGACATGCCAAATCCATCACTCGGGATATGAGTATCCATCTTTCCAGCTTCCCTGCCAAGGGACACGTCTCTTAGAGCTACAAGGCCATGGTGCCAAGGGGTATCCCCCAGAATTTGGAAGGGTTGATCAGAACTATTTCAGCCAAAACCACAAATCATTTCATTTTCCCGAAAAGGTAAGAGAATTTTATAAAACTAACCTGGCAAGTAAGATCATGAGTCTAAGGAGAGACCAATTAAATTCAACAGATTCTCTCTGATGTGCCAGTAAAGGGGAAGATGCACTTAAAGGAAAACTGAATCATAAAATAAAAGATAATCTGTTCACTACACAATTACAAGGAAGAGTAAATCATTACAAAAAAGACTTAAATATATAATCTATTTCATTCATTTTTTCCCAAGTATAAACAAAATATCTTTCTACCAAAGTTTTGAGGGCTTATAACTAATTAAAAATATTCATAACAAACAAAATTACTTGCTCAGTTCAAATAACTCCCTGCCCACATAAATCAAATCAACCCAGAATCACAAAAAAAATTCCCAGCTTGCCTCATGCTCTTCAACCCTCAGCAAAAGCTCAGCAAAAAATAGCTCTGCAGCTTATTCTGAAAGTTAAATTTGGGCTATTTTGGACCTCAGGGAGAATAAATTCTGAAATCAAAGAATCTTCATGGAAACCCCCTATCACCATTTCCTTCCTATTAAGAGAAATGCTCTATCATTTATGCATCTCTGCAGATGATATCTATGGTAATACTTGAAAAAACAGCCTGTTAAAAGGACCAGCTGAAATAATTTTTGATAACTTTCACTCAGTTTTGGACAGCAAGCATCTTGCAAAGAGCAGAGGTATGTTATAAGGTCCTACAGACAGATAGTCGCAGTCTGCATTAGAATCAGTGTTTGAATCATTTTAAGGTGTAGGTCATACACACTTGGCATACATCTAAGTTTCAAAGTGGAAAAGGTCCAGATGCCTAGAGTAGGTCTTATGACAGCTGTCACCTTTTAGCTATGGAAAACTGAAAACATCTTTTGGCTAGAGATGGGCAGCAGGTCAGACTTCTCACATCCTGTGAGAAGCATATTTCAGAGATCTCTGACAGGCATTTTGTGAGGTCCAAAATAAAATGAGCACAATTTGGACTCTCTGATTCTGAGTGGTTTCTCAACACACCTTTTGTTTCTTCCTCTCAGACTTACTCCCACAGCTGTTACTCATCTGGACTGAATCTTTACTATTTTGCTGCTTTCCACACACTCAAATACTTACTAAGATCACATGAAATAGGGAGGAAGAGCTGGGTGTCACTGAAGTTTGTGACACTTGTGCTAACCAATTTGTGTTGGATAAAATACTGGATAAAAGTGGATGCAAAGCCCAGATTACTATCTAACAGGTCAACCTACTCCAGATTCAACAAATTAACATGACTACACATATTTCATTTCTAGGTGTGGCATAGATGACTGATACAAAATCTTTCTTTCACAATCAGAACATCATCTAAGGTTGCCTAGTAAGGTCTAGACAATTGAAAATGTATCAGCTTTCATAAACTTCTGGAAATAATCCAATTTTTTTAATAACCTACAGTCACAAAACTGGTATGAGACTGCCAAGATGCCAAACATCAAAGACTAAGAAAGGTGGACGTTTCCTAGTGTCTTCAACTCTTTTCTCTCATATATTTTAATGATGAAAGGCATTAATTGTTTCTCTAATCATCATCCAACATCCTACAATAAACTAACCTCAGTTTCAAGAACCATTCACATCTAAGAAAGTAATAAAAATTCAAAAAATTAAAAAAAAGGAAAACTGCCTAATATATACTTGCAGTACACTAGAGAAGAGCCAAAACCATAAAATTACACTTCAAACTTTACCAAGGACAGAGGGAGCTCACAGCCACTGTTTAAAATGAGAAATATTTAATTATGCAGAAACTAATTAATATTAGAATTACAGCCTTTTCCTTATGTGGGCCTTAATCCACACTTTGTCCACCTTTTACTCTGAAGTCCTTCATCAAACAAACACGTACAGGCTCTCCTTAAAATTTCATGTTCTTAGCATAGATCTCTATACAGTGACCTTATTCTGATTATCATTCCATGATTTTACCTGTCCCATTTGTTCCTGAACAAAAGGCATTTAAAATTCCAGAGCAGCTTCATAAACTTCACATGCGACTGACCGTGAACTTCCACATTTCTGAAGGTTTTTCTGATATATTGTGCCATAGGACCAAGAGACATACACCTTCTGAAATTCAAGACAGGGGTACGCTTGACAATCTGCGCCCAGAAAAATGGACACTGGTGGTAAAGACAAAGCACAAAACTGTTATGTGCTGCTCAAAGGTGTGGACGTCAGTGGGCAGGAAGTCTTGCAGGTATATACATGATTGCTAAAGGCAGTAGTGGTGATGGTTCAGCAGAAAGACAGCTCACCAGCTTGGGTTCTCATCTAAATGTGCATAGCTCAAATTTATTTTTTTATTATTTTTTGTGTGCCTAAAATCAACATCGATTCATATCTAAGTTCCTTAGTTAGCAGCTTCACTTTCAAAAAAATGCTATGAACCCAGCAGATCTCCTAAGAAGTGGAGATATTTATTTGAGATCACCAGTTCAAGGCTGGAGACAATGAAACAGCCACAGCCCTACACGCCGGTTTCCGGATGTCTATAATTTAAAGGTGCCTAATGCACCCTATTATGAAGTCCTGTTTTCAGTTGTTTCTAGTTTTGCCAGACTCTCAGAATCTGCACTGAAATTTTCTACAGCAGAAATCTGCCTCAGGCTTCCCTTCCTCCCCTTTTGTTTTCTGAGTTTCAGTTAAAACTGCTCAGCTGTTTGTGGGAACAAAGAGAAAAACATGTTGTTTTGTCCATTATTTTTTTTTAATAAAATTCTGACTGCGAATCTCTACTATCTTCTTTCTTTTGAGTGGGATATAAAAGGTCACTTAAAAATTTGCCCTCATGCTAGGGATATGAATTCTCATATCTCTGTGGAAAGCTGCCCAAATTTGGCAAAGTTAAGAGCCTCCCAGGGATTCTGGTTCATATGCATCAGTAGAGACTTCAGAGCTTAACTTTTATATTTTCCCAAGATTCATCTGCCACTTAAATACTGTAATCCTTTCCCTGTTCTTCCTCCTCCTGTCTGCCCGGGCTGCCCTGTGGCCATGCCCATGGCCCGAAAGCAAACTCGCGGTGTTTCTCACCTATCCCCACCTAGGCACCCCGGAAGCTCTTAGAGGAGGGGCTTCAAAGCTCTGCTGTGCCCCTTAGCTCAGCGTTTCAGGGAGAGAAAATAAAATGAAAGGCAGAGAAGAGCTGTGGGACATGAAAGTGAAATAGCAAATCAGCACCAAGAGACAGCTAGGTGAGCGAAGGCGGAAAACAGTAGTCAAAGAGGAGCAGAAAAGAACTACGTGACAGAACATATAAGGAAGATAATGGTACTAACCAAATTTAGAAGTCCCACATTGTTTCCAACAAGTGGAACTATCAGGAAAGTGGGCATCACATTTATTGTGATTTATTGTGTAACTGTCAGAGGCACTAATGCTGTTCTGGTCTATGGTCCAAAGACTCCAGGTTGCTTCAAGTGATCTGAAAGTCCATGTGATTCTCTGTTTTAGACTTTTTTACTTTCTCCTTCTTTTATTTTTTTCAGTTGAAGAGCTACATTAAAAATATTTGTGATGAAAAGCCAAGTATACTGGTATTTCATGCAGGAAATACCAGTGTTATTGCATTTACATACAGCTTCAGTTCTCTTCCCTTATGAATACAAATCATGATAGTGCTTTTAATAACACAGACATCTGCCTCAATCACTACATGAGAGAAACCTACCTTGGGAAAAAAATTTGAACTATATGGTGGAAAGGCTAGCATCTACAGGATCCATACCTCATCCTTTACAAGAGACATAAAGTGATTAACACGAGGTACCGCAGAAAGAAAAGCAAGGATAGTCTTCTAGTCAAAGTATTCAATTTTTGTAGTTGAAAAATAAATGGAATTCTGTCTCTTTTATCCCCTTTTACAGTTACTAGCTGTGCTCTTTGTTTGTGAATTCCTAATGCAAGGCACCTGGGGTCAGGTTGGCAAACGTACCAAATACTCCCACCTGAAATGAACGGCAACCGTGCTTTCAGCATACAAAGAACCATGAGATACCAAATGTTTAAAAAGGAATTGTGAAATGTTGGATACATAAAGTGGATAGACCCTGTTGAAGGCTACAGTGTCAGTGTTTTAGCTTTCTCTTACTGAGATGGGATGAAACCTTCTTTCTCACAAGGATTTTGAACTGCTGAATTTATCTTTCTTTGTGAATGACTTACATACTTAGGTAAGCACACCATGGAGAGGGGGGAAACAAAACATGGGTTTGTACTTATTGTAGGGTTTCAAGGTGCTGTCTTACTCAAGGCAGAAGAAATTGGATGTTTAGTAACTGAATGAGGCCTTGTTCCATGTTTGTACTAACGGTGCACGTTCTTACTTCAGACCTAGACTACAACATGTTTCCACAAGGGTATAGATCAATTTTGTGTAAATCCTATTTATTCTCAACCATTACCTTGGGATTTTCTAATTCTAAGTTTTCAGTCTGGTACTCTTCGTGTTCTCTTACCAGAGAATCTTGTTGTTGACTCTTCATGAAGTATCTGAGTCCCTTGGAGTAATCATGCATGGTGATGTATAGGATACTCTTCAAAGCAGTTGCCATAGATTATCTTCTTACCATAAGATGAAAATTAGACATAGATATTGCCCTACTAGGGTACCAGGTGCCCATAAAAACAGTAATTTTCATAAATGAATCAATAAATATAGCTAATTATTGGCAAGCAGCCTAAAGGCATCCCACTTCCTACAGCTCCAATCTTCTCATAATTCTTATGTCAGGCGGGGTCAGGTTTGAATCAGTCTGTAACTGTCAGTCCCCTGGGAAAAGTTTGGGAGTTCCAGGCTGCACTAGTGGCTATTCAGTAGGTGGCATTATATCCCTAAAGATGATACCAAGACAGTCCTCTCACAGGACATTTCATAAAAGCAATGTCCAAGCACAATCCTCACCTTTGGCCCTCATTTGTCCTTACAGTTAAATAATCCCACAGTTTCCTTTCTGCAGAGGGTACAAATGGAGGTGAAAGTTTCAGCACTCCTACCAAGTTCAGCCTCCTGCAGAGGGATGTAGGCACCCAAACTGCAACACCTTGGCCACCAAGGAGTTCCTCAAACCCTTTTTCTGTCTGACAGAGGCCTAAATTTTGGAACCTATGTTCCAGCTAGTGGCCTGTGTATGCCAACCCTTAATCTCTAGTAAAACTCTTGGGATTAGGTGTCAATAGCTAATTTTTCTTGTCTATAGAGTCCACGAAACTTGTAGATACCAGTCTTGGTTCTGCACAGAAGATAGCCTGAATTTCCTGGAGGACAGGGACTCATTGCCTGCTTAATTCAGAGCTGAGGGCTCCATTTGCTGATAGGGTTCAGAAAGACTGAGAGAGAAGCAAAAATAAGGCAGAAATTTTTAGTGGTGGCCAGGAAAGATGTTGCTGAAGGTGAGACATAGTCAGAGACAAAATAGATACTTTAGGTACATACCCATTATTTCAGCATTCAAAAGAAATGCAAATTGAAAATGGTCTTTTGTGATAAGCCAGACCTTGGAAATGAGGGACAAACTGGAGCAAGATCCCATAGAGACTTATGGAGCTTTGTAACTCCTCATTCTGTATATTCCCATTGACCTCCAGAGCCTAGATTTCATTGAAAGTGGATGGACAGACCCATAATTTTTTAACTGACCTTTGAAAATAGGATTAATTCCTAAACCTTTCAAGTACTTTGGCCAACTTTATCCTCAGTTGTTTCTGTAGAGACAATGAGACACCTTGCATTTTAAATTTCCTCTTTTTTCTCCTTATACACTGTGTCTCGTGTTTAGGACTTGGCAGGGAGGGTTTGAACATAAGTGATCCACTTCTTATTTATAGATGCCGTTTTGTTTTGTTTTTCAAACGTGCAGCATGACAAAAGATATAAGAAATTGTAAATGAGAAACTTGATGCTGGTCTCTGGACTGGTTGGGACATGTAGGTGTGGCCTTCATACCATTACACCGGTTACTTTGCTGAGATTGAAACTGTAGTTTGTGGAATTTAGCCTTAGAAAGAACAAACTGCCTTTATTTTGATATCTGTAAAGGGAGGAAAGGGGGGAGTGGCAGGAGATTTCAATATGCCTCAACAAACCATTTAGAAAACTGGCAACATCTTAATTTTTTCCTAAGAAAATCTCACCAATTGCTATATTCGCCTTTGAACCACGTTCTCCTCAACACTGTTGCTTCACCTTCTTTAGAGTCAGTTTATTTGGCTGGTTATGAATGACTTTCAGCTGCTCTGTAAATTGTTATTGTCCAGGCTCCATTGCAACGAGGGGTCACTTGCAGTTTCCATTATAAGCCCAGGTTTTCAGGTGTTTATTATAACCTGGCAGTTTTCAAATCTGGGTTAAAAATTGGCATACTCTTTTTTTTTTTTTTTTTTTTAAGGCCAGATGGGCTTTTTCTCCTTTCTCCTTTTCCCCACCTAAATTTTAACCTTTTAGGAGCTGAATAAAATATCTACCGGCTGCAATGTTAAAAAACTATTGTTGGCAAAGAAATGTATTTCTCAAAGTCCCAGTGATTTCAGTGAGCTTCCACATGAGCTGTTCCTGTGATCCAAGTTTTAAAAGGGTCGTAATATATTTGCCAAACATCCTGTTAAAGGGGTAATGCTAAAATTAGTGTTTATTGCTTAAGAGCAAAGACAAGGGGTTTCAGTGGAGCAATGTACACTCATTCACTAAGTTCTGATTACAAGATCAAAGTTTAGTACTAAATTCGGAATGAAGAAAAAAAACCCCTGATGTTTCTCACTTTAGTTGGTGCCTTCTTACTTGAACTTTGGACACTGAACACCTGCATTTCCAGCAAGTTTTCTCTTCTGTGTTAGAAAAATACTTGAAATGGCTAATGGAAGATCAATAAAAAGATACAAAATTTACATTAATCTTTCCTAGGTAAATTTAGAGTTCAATTTAAGTAAATGTCCTAAACTTGGTATTTCCAGAAAAAGCATCACAAAAACACCTTCATCATGCCTTGGTTTCAAAATGTATGTGTTGAAAAGACTTTTTTTTTTTTTAATTTTAATTCTTCAACTCCTAAACAATCTTGCTCTACTTCCAACAATGCTCTTTGGTGACTACGGTACTGCAGACTCAAGTCTGATACAAGATACATCACTATTTATCACTCAGTGTTCTGTATAATCTCTTACAAGCACAATAGCTAATGTTACATGAGAGCAATTTTTCATTAAAAAAAAAGAAGGGCTTGCTTCCAAAACTGTTTATTTCTGTGAGTAGTTCCTTTCTTAAGCCTTCACTTGGAAGAGTATGGGTGAAAGGTGTGTGAAATCTACTGGCTCTGTAGTCAAAGCAAGGAAATGCCACTGCTGTATTGATTTCATGTTGCTGCCTTGCAACCCTTGCTCGTGTGAGTAATTCTCGTTTGGACAACCAGTCCCACTGACCTCACTGTGAGTGCTGGGTGAAGGATACCTCAGGACAAGTAGGATTGGACCCCAGAATCAATACAGCTGCTACAGTAGCATTTTCACAACTCAGAATTCCACTGACACTGCTCAGTCGCCGAGAACTAGAGCTGAGGTACCGTTCTGGTTTTTGCAAGCAGGTCCACTTGAAGTTGAAGGATTAGGCACATCACCATGTCTGAAGGGTCTGCATTTTTTTTTTAACTGACAACAGCATTTGCTGGACGTATTGCTGGTGCCTTGCCTGTCTTCCTTATCCAACATAATAGTGAAAACAAACCATATAGTAACAAAATCTTTTCACATGTCCTCCCCCAGAGGTGATTCCTTGTGATAGGCTGGGAGGAGGAAAGGCCCCTGCAAAATGGGCTCGAGTACCATACTGAGGAACATAGTATGAGTGCTGAAAATAAGCCTTATTGCTCAGCATATTAACATGTATCACAAAAAGCCGGTGCACTATGTTGGGACTGTGAGCTGTAGGCAGGCGTGGGAGAGGGAGAGGCAGGGGACCTGCCAACCGAAGGGGATAGGAGGTGTTATCAAATTCAGGATGCACTCTCTCCCAAACTTTTTCTGTTTGTCTGATGGCCTTGGGCTTTTTCTACCGTAGCTTTCAAATCTCTGGCAAACAGCTCACTGCAGCTCCACATTTCAATCCTTTGGGGGTTAAATAAAATGAAGGTAGCTGTGAACTCTGTTCTCCTTCAAACTAATGGACTGTTTTTTCCCTTCCTTTTTCTGCCTCTCTCCCCCTCCCTCCACCCCACCCCTCCCAAATAGCCCCCTTTGTCCACTTTTATGAATTGAAACATGCACACACACTTGCACACGCAGGGAATCCTGCCCATTAATTAAAGGACTTGTCAGCCCCAATCCTGGATTCTTACAGTGCAGGAAATGTCTCCCCTTTTAAGTGCAAAACCATAACATTACCATTTCCCCAAGTGCTCTCTGTTTTAGGCTGCTTTCCTAATTAGAGGGATGATAACAGCCCTGCTGATTGGCATTATAAAAGCACTAGTTTGGCTTCATCTGTCCCAGGTGTGCTGTGTAATTTTTTTCTTCTCACCGTTTCAGAGCAGTACCTCTCTCCTTCATTGTTCCTTAAAGTTTTCATCTGAGGAATTAATACAGATAAAAAGACATTAGAAAAGAACCTCCACTGCCAAAGCTCATCAGTGGAACCTTTTATCAAAAGTACAAACTATACAAGTTAGTTTTTTTTCTTACCCTTTTGTTTCTGAGGGTTAAAAAAAAAAAAAGAGAGAGAGAGAAAGAAAAGAGGAAAGGGGAGAAAAGGAGAGAAGGGAAAAAAAAATCCAGAGCTCTGTCAATGGACTGAATGCACCATTAAAACTGGCGTCACTACAAAGGTTAGAGCAGATCTAACTGTCAATACAGTGAGTGGAGAGGAGTCCGGTAAGGGGGGGAGCTTTGGTGAGAAAGAGATACTTTGATATTTTGGAATGTTAGAAGGGTGAATGTGAAAAATTGGAGGTTGGGGATCTAATTACCCAACCATAATTGGGGGCTAGGGAATAAGTTGCAGTCCTCTCAACTCACCGCAGATCAATTATGTTAAGAGAACATCTGTAAGTAGAACTTAATGAGGTCCATTAGAGCAACATGTACAGCCTCCTCTAACAGTACTTGTCAGCTTCTTGGATGAGCTGAAGGAAGCTGCTAACTAGGGACCTGGTGAGGTGTTTAAATACTGGAGGAGCAGAACTGGCCCACTCAGGTTTTCTTTTCAGCTGGGGAAGAAAGTGAGGAGGGAGAAGAGATAGAGGGTGGGGGGTGGGGGTAGGAAAAAAGGGGAAAGCAAAGCCAGGGGCTCCTTTCATCCGTGCTGGTGCAATTAAACCAGGGGGAGAAGTGGGGAGTAGTACAAGCTCCATTTTTTTTTCCATTTAACTGAGTTTTTGTTATTTTTAATTGGACTTTACAGAAACAAAACTGTTGGGTTTATTTGTGTTCTGTATTTTTTTTGTTGCACAATAAAGACTGCATCTCACCTGCATCTTTTGGACTATACAAAAATCTCTGTCTATTGAAAGGGAAGAAACTGTGAAGTATCCTTCTATTTTTTTTTTCCCTCCCCCCAAAAGTGTGAGCTGAAAACTTCAGGGAAAAAGAAAAAACCTTTTGAGTCTTTTTTTTCCTGTGGAGGGTTTCTTTTTCTAAAAGGTAAGTTATTCATTTTTTCCTCACTCCTCTGTAGAGATACGGGGGTGAGATTATTGCAGAAAACCTTTTAAAAAATTAAGTAAATTTTATCAAATGGCAAGTATTATGAGCTGCTGAAACACAGGCTCAAGCAAAGGGTAATCGGACCAAAAACCCCTAGGTCTTTACAGCAATCCTTTAGCAAAGATTTTTCTAGGGATCTGTAATTAAACTGGATAGTTTACACTGGAAATGAAGAAATTGCTTGGCTGGCTGGAACCAACCTTTAGCTTGGCTGAGTAAACAAAAGCACAATTTCTTTTCTTTTCACTTTTTTGTGTGCGTGTGTATGGGGAGGGGGTGGGCAGGGGAAAACAGGGGACTTGGTGAGGGTTAATGGTGTTTTTCGCTAAAGTGTCAGGAGAAGATGATTAAATTCCACCTCTTGTTCACCAGATCACTTTTGTGTGCACTTGTATATTTCATTGTCGGCAACCGCTGATGATCACATCTGTGCAGTACATTAAGTGGCAAGCCTCTTCATCTGCACGATTTTTTTCTGATGATTTTTTTTCTGTGAATAATTCATATGATTATGAAGAGAAAAACTGCTATTTTCTATCTCTCTTTCTCTCTTCTGTAGCACAGATTAAAAAAAAATCTTGCTGTAAATTGCATGATTGGGGAGATAGCCTGCTTTCAAATAATTTAATTCATGACAAAACCTAATTACTGTCAGGTAATACCCTGTCAGCTTTAATGCATTTCATCAGTCATAATGAAAAGAAGAGCATTTTATGACCCATCTAATTATCATTACATTTTAGGGGGAAATGAATGGCATGGAGCTGAATGTTAACTATTCCATTTTATTCCTTTACACATGTGGTTTGGCATATTATTCAGTAAGTTTTTTTGTTGTTTCTTTTTTTTCTTTTTTTAAGAAAAAAAAAAATCCTTGATTTGTGGGGGGAGCATAAAGGGGGGTGGAAGATGCAATTAGATCTGGGTGTTTGTTCCTTTCTTTCCCGCACATGCACACACATACAGACACACAAAGTGACAAAGTGGTTAATGTCTTTGCAGGTTGGTGTTGACATCGGGTATCTTATTGCCACAGTCCAAATAGAGTACTAATTACTGCGAATGATGTCACCGTAGGCAGAGGAATAATCCCATCATTTAATTAGTTGAATGATTTAAACAAAGATTTGCATAGATGCACTAATCAGTTGCCATGAATTACAGAGCAGCAGTTGCCAGCGAGGGGTAACAGATCATACAGTTGGAGGGAAAAAAAATCTCATCTCCTTGAACATAATTAATTTAATTGTCCTCATTAGCTGTACCATTTGTTTTGATTTTATTTCTCCCTTTCCCCACACATAACTTCTCCCTCCCTCTTTTCTTCTCCTTCTCTGAGTGCATTGGTGGAGAGAGGCACACACACACACTGCTGTATTTTCAGAGTGGTTGTGGCAGAGGTAGTCTATAAACAGAGGGAAGTGAGGCTCTTCTGATCGTATGGGTGCGTGCAGGAGAGAAGCAGGTTTCTGTCAAGTTTTGCTTTTCTCTGTGTGCAGATCAAATCAGCAGAAAGGGGCTCTGTTAGTCTGCTGCCTCTGATTGTGCTTTTAAGGTTCTTGCTCAGGTTGGTTGTGACTGAGTTTTGTTACTACTTAGAGGGAGAAGGGGCAAGAGATCCAGGAATTGTTCATTGCACAGTATGCTTGTTCCAGGAACCTCTCTATATGGCTATCTATTAAAAAAAAAAAAAAAAAGAAAGAGAGAGAAGCTTTAAGCGAAGGGGGGGGGACCTGTCCTAAACATATGCATTTCTGGAGTTGCTTTGATTTTTATTAGAACTGCTGGATTATGTGAGGGAGGGGTGTATATGGAAAAGCACTTCAATGCTTTTAAATCTTTCTTGGGTCTTGAAAGACTTCTATAATATGAGTGTCATTCAAATTTAGGGTATATTGTAAGCTGACATCTTTCAAAGCTTTGTGAAAATCTAGTGTGGTGCTTCTAATAGCAGACAACAGATATTCACTTTGAAGTCTGAAAACTGTATTCACAAATTCTTAATCTGGTCTTTCTCCAACTGCAGATGGCTCTTAGAGGAAGATGCTTTCGATTTTTTTTAACTTTATTTACAGTAGACTAGGCTCAACATCTTTATTATAGAACACGAAGCAATCATCTGTGAGCATGACTGACTATCAAAGCGTGCGTTCTCTCTTCTGTGTTTGCATGTCTGTCTGTCTCTCGGTCAAGTCTGTTCAACACCTATAGACACCCGTGTCTATTTTTTTTTTCCCCCTCCACCACTAGGTAGAGAATAAGGATATGTCTTCAGCTCCAGGGGCGAGGATCCTGTAGGGGGGAAACGGCTTGTTTTCCTTCAGCATTCCGCTTAGAAAGTGCAGTGCGGGTGGTGGCGTGTGGCAGCGGTGCCCGGCGTGCGGGGGGCCAGGGCCGGGGCGGGCGGCCAGGGACCGCGAAACTTTCGGGTTGGAGTTTGCACTCCCTTCTGAGCAGCTCAGATCTAGCACGGAGAGAGGCAGCGCTTTCACCTTCAGGGATTTTTCTCATTACTCATTAATCGAGAGATATGTATCTTGCCATTTTTTCTCTTATTTTTTTTTTTTGCGTAGGCAACTTATTGTTTTGTTTAAGCAAAGTATTTTGGGAGGAGTGATGGGGGGGATGAACGCTCCCCTGTTTCCCCGGGTCTGTTGCTGGAGCACTCTCTGGGAAGGTGATCCTGAGCCGCTTCAGTAGAGGTCACTTGTGTGTGAGTGTGTGTGTGTCCCTGGTGTTTGTGTCTAGCATATGCATGTGGTTTTGCTGACTGCACTTGCAGGCTTGTAAATTTTCACCATGGGAAATTACCAACAAAGCCCAATCTGTCTCCTGGCTGCTTTGCACTTTCCGAGGGCGGCTGTACTTGAGCGAGCTGCAGAACGAGAGAGAAAGAGAGAAAGGGGGAGTTGCGAGGGGGGAGGGGGGAGAGGAAGGGTGGGTGGAGGGGGAGAGAGGTAAATAGCCTTAAATCGGAAGGGAGCTGCTTCTCTGTGGTCTTCCACAAGAGCTGCCTGGGCTCTGCTGGCTCAGTAATAACTGAGTGACCTTTTCTTTTGCTGTATTATGTCTGGCTGGTAAGGGATTGCATTTTGCAGCTGATAAAGCCCTGACTTCATTCAACTCGGCTCCTCACCCGCTGCTTTAGGTAAGTTGTCTTCAGCCAGGACGGAGACAGACAGCCTTGGACTGCAAGATACTAAAAGGAGGACACCTGTAGCTCGGATGCGGTCAACACAATTACTTGGCGGATCCTTGAGGACCTCATTATTTTAAACTTAAAGAATAGCGATCTCCCTCCCCATCTCTCCCACCCCCTTTATTTTTTTTTCCCCAAACAATGCTTCTTTTTGACCTTTCCCAAGGAGAAGAGCTACAAAGCAGCCTCTGTGCTTATTGAACTGCCTCCCCTGTATCGCTTAATTGAGAAGGTAAGTGAGGCAACTGTGTACATAAGCTTTGGGTCATTTGTGTATGTGTCTGCATCACTCCCTCTCCCTCTCTCTCTGAGTCATAAGCCGGGGCTGCAATACACACACACATCTCTGCACTGCAACTTTCACTCAAGCTGCAGCTCTGCTGAGACTGTTTTGTTTAAATCATGTGAGGCTTCATTATTTTTATGATGAGACATGAAATACGTGCAAGCGGAGGATGCTGAGCGAAACCCATCCAACTGTATGTCTCGAGAAATAGCAGTCAAAGTTAACAATGAATTGCAGCACATACACACCCGTTATTATTGTTGTTATTATTCTTGCTTCTTCCAGAGCTTCTCGAAACATGCTCTCAATTATCAAGGGAGACGGTTAATTTCCCACTCCCCGGCATTAATCCACAAGCCACCCCCGTACAGCAGTTTAATTTGCAACCGGTTCGGTGCCGGGTTAACCCTTTGGGCAGAGGGGAGGCAGGAGCGCGGCTGCTGCCGGGGTGGGGAGCCCCGGTGGGGCCGGGGGCGGCAGGGACGCTCCAGGCGCACCCGGGCTGCCGGGGTCCTGGCTCACGCAGTCTCCCTCGGACCTGCGTGAGAGAAGGGCAGCCGGGCTATCGTTATGAAATAGTACTTCTGCCCACGACCCTTCCTCTTTTTCTTTTTTTTCCCCTCTTTTTTTCACCACCACCCCCCTTCTCTTCTCCCTCCATACCGAGCACGACCTGGTATGCTAACGCTGCATGTGACAGTTTAATCAAAGCCATTTGTTACAACAAAGCTAAGAGACCACTGGGATTACGGGCGTACGGGCAGAGTTAGGGGACCATGTGGCTTTGTCGCTCGCCATGGCCCTGCGCGGCCGGCGGCTCGGGCTGTGCCGCCCCCCGCCCCCCCGCGCCCCCCGCCCGCCGGGCTGCGGCGCGCCGCGCTCCCGCTCGCTTGACCCGAGCCGGGAAAGCACTTGCTACTTTTGCCGGGATCTGGTGCTTCAATGAGAAGGAGCTCTCCAGGCGCCCGTGAATCAACTCATGCAGAAAAAGGAGAAAAGTTTTGGTAAGGCGGCGGTCTCCCGGGCCAGAGCGCACCGAGCAGGAGCGGAGCGCTGGCAGGGGGAGATGGGGGACCCGGGGGGTGACAACGAGAGCGCTTCTCTTGCCTCTCCCATCCTGAACGCGTTGCCGTAGCGAGCGGCGGTGTGCGGGTGTGCTCCGAAGAGCCCCCAAATACCGCTTGCTAGGACAGCTTTGTGGGACCGCTGTTTGGCCGATTAATCTTGCTGGGTGCAACAAATACTGCTACGTGCTTTCCCGACACCTCTCTCCCCTCTTCCCCCCACCGCCCCATCCCTGTGATGCTTGAAAAGGAATTGGCACAAAAGGCTTGAGCGTCTAACTCCAAAAGGGATTCTTTGTTGCAGAGTGTATGTTTCTTATTTATTTTTTTATTTTGCATGTGAGCTGCATCAAAATTGAACTCAGTCTTGCAAATCTCTTGTTGGCCTTTGCCAAGCACTAGCACTTTGCTGCCATGGTAACTGTAATTAAACTGATAAGAGTGGAAAAATGTCAGTATCTCTGAGCCTTGCAGCTGCATTGGAGAAAAAGGGAATCAAATTGGTTCCCAGCATCACTGCTCTAAAAAAGGAGGGAGGGAGTGGGGCGGCTGGAGGGAGAGAGGTGGGGGGGACACGACAGGGGTAGGAGCATAGCTGAGCAGCTCCAGTCCCCGAGATCTGGGTACATCTATTTGCCGTGTTGTCCCTTAGGGGTCTACAGCCTGCAGGGATGCTCTGGGCCAGTGAACAGAGAGAAACAAGCTTTTAGGCCCAATCTAGCTTTCAAAAAGAGAAGGGGAAAGAAGAAGAGAAATCTTTTGTTTGGTGTCTCTTGGCAATCGACTAGCCGTGTTGGCCAAATTCTTTTAATCTGTATCACTGATCCCAGCTGTGGGACTGCGTTCTCATTTTCAGTTTTTACCTAACCACTTTTCTTTTTTTCTGTTTCCCAATCCACCTTCCTTATTAAAAAGAAAGTCAAAGATAATAAGAAAAAAATCTGATTCCTCTGCAGAAGAAGGGACAGGAGGCAAAGTTTAGTTATATACCAAGGAGAATGAACTCAAAAGTATACAGAAGAGACTATAGTCAGAGTACTAAAATCCATACTTTTTTTAAAAAAAAAAAAAAATGAGTGTTATGGAGTTGGGGTTACTTTGTTGTGTTAACTACAGAAGCTGAGACTGTGCGGATGAATGGCACAGAACAAGAGAGCATAATGGAGGCAATCAACCGTTAGGCTGGTTCACAATGCAATCCAGGCAATTAAAAGCTCACCAGAGTTTAAATGAAATGGTTCTACTTATTTCTGTGCACCACACTGCACAGGCTATTATTTATGTCTCTTTTTTTAATTATGATTTCCCTTAAACTGTCAAATAACTCAGAATAGCAGGGTCTCGGAGGCAATAAGAATTTTCCACAGAACAATTTACATGCCAATCTAAAACTAGTTACGTCTCCTTATGTGCTACATGAGAGTTCTGAAATGTTTCTTAGCTCCTGAAACCTTAACTTTTTTTTAAAAAAAAATTCTGTATGTATTGTCCTGGATAATTGCAACTCTGAGTGCTTTTAGGATGAAGCTACAAAGTGGGAAAGCACTGGAAAAGTATTCCTTTTATCTTCTACTAGATCTCTAACTCTCTTGTTGAGTGCATATTGTCTGTCAGTTTGCTGTCTTTTAAAGACCAATACACTGATACTTAATTTACTCCAAACTGATTTGTTGTTTTTTTTTAAGTAGAAGCAAGTTTTCCCTTTCCTGCTGTACATCCTACTGTCCTTGGTAGAACCCTGTGCATACCTCCACAAAGGAGCCGGGGGGAGAGTGGTCTTTAAAAGTTTTTAAGTGATCTAGTGCATAGTAATACCCAACTCTTCCTCCCTTGGCATGCCTATCAAAGACTGTCTGTGCTGCACACCAGAAACTGAGTTCTGTGGGTCTTATGCCGCACTCGGCACCATCAGAGACCAATCCTGTTTACAGATGCTACTACATCACTAATGAAATACAGTTCATTATGTCAAATCTTCTTTCCCTTTGGTTTTTTAGAAGGGTGATGATTGAAGTTAAATGGATTTTTATTTCTCTGCCTCCCTCCAGGAGCAAAATTTAGCTTTTTCCAGCAATCTTTCCTCTTTATCCTGAAATCATAGTTACAAATCAGTTGATAGTGTTTCATGTCACGATAACGACAATAACCAGGGATGGAGTCAGTTGTGTTGAATTTATTTGGGGACACCGAGGGAAATACAAGAACCTGCAAATCAGGTTATAAAGTTTTGCCTTCAAAAATCCTAAAGGTGTTGGATAGTGATGAAAAAGTCTTATTTCTGACACAGCTCTGCAGTTTATGTGTAGTATCTTGGGGACTGAGGGTGGAGAGAGGGAAGAAATGGAGGGAAGGATGGAGAAAGCCCTTGAAAGCATATTGGGGTGAAATAAAAAGGGTTCGTTTGACAGTGACAGACTAGTCACTGTTATTCCTCAGTTCTGAGAGCAGATCTGCTCTGTGATGCAGAGCATGGGTAGGACTCTGCAGAACTGAAGGGAAAGTTGGATTTGATTTATTTATTTTTATTTTTATTTTTTACAGCCTGGGTGTAGCACTTATGGAATTGTATGTTTTTTTGGAAGTGGTCCATAAACTCTGCTTTCTTGTGGGAGGGGGAGAGGAGAACAGCCAGGCAGCGGTGCTGTGTGCTGTTACCTGGTATTTCAGCGGCAAGTAGCTTGAATGGTTTTGTGGGTGCTGTCAGCCTCTGAAAGGGTCCTTCCTATGACCTAAGAAATAAATGGGTACTTTAACCACAGTCTGTGAAAAGCTGGCTGACAGTAAGCTGCAGGTATTCTTATTGCCAAATTAAGAGAGAGCTAAAAATACACAAGCGCATATCTGAAAAGTGTAACTGCATTGGAGATCTTATGCGTACATTAAAGGGGAAAGACATGATCTGTGAGATGATCTGCATTAAGGTGACTCATATGATACAGAAAAAAGTAATAAAATATTCTGTTTTCAAAATTAAGCAGTTTAATCCAGAGAATGTGAAGAAAAGGGCATGTGCAAAGAATTTTGGAGATACGTAAAACACTTCTTGGAACACAGTTTTGTGCTTTGTTTTGCTTAGAACCTGTTTACACTTAAAAAAAAGGGTAACTTTTTTTAATAATACAGCAGTAGTTTAGGAAATTTGTTTAGCTTTCATTAAAATAGAAGCAGCTTCATTGCAAGTAAAGTGCAAAAACATCAGATCTATCAGAGGAGGAAAGCATTCCTTCCCTCCAAAAGCTGCTGCAGATTGAATCCCTAATCTGTAGATGCTGCCAGTGGGATGTCAACACCACCTTCTCTTTCAGCCTCAAGAAAATAGACATGCAGGGTTACCAACACTACTTCCAAGGGGTGTCTGCCCCTTTTCACTCATCTCTACAAGGAGGGTTTGGGCTCACCAACATGAATGGCAGTGCTCCATCTACTTTACTCTGGCAGCAAATGTCTCAAAAGCTGTGCAGGGGAATGTCCAAGCTGCAGTTTTATTTGCAATACAATAACCTCGTGTTTGTACCATATACCTCAGGAATTACCAGGCTTGATTATTGCAATTTGCTCAGATATTCGCTCTTTTAGCCTCGTGTTCTGTAGCACATAGTTCCCTTCAGATGGTGCAGGACAGCAGATCAGCCTGGATCAGAGACTGTCAGCCTCCGCTCTCTAACCCGCTTTCTTATCAGGCGACAAAATTTTTACATTAAGATTTTTTTCTTTAAAGCTCTAACTGTGTTAGTTCCTAGTTTATCCTGATTTCCCTCCAGCTAAAGATTAAAGTCCTAGAACAGCCCTTCATGCTTCTGAACTTTTTTACTAAGTTCCAAGAAGTTGATGCAAATTGTAGCCGATTTTATGCATTTGTCCCCTGCGTGGGTGAAGAGGGGAGTTGGGGATAAGCTTGTTGTTGGCAGATATTTGTACTCTACTATGATATGCAACTTTACAGAGGACGGCTTTTTGACCAAGTGAAGGTATGACTTCCCTTTACAGTCTGGGGTAGATTGTTTAACAAAAATCTGCGATATTTTCACTGCTTTTAGTAATTTATTTGTAGCCATGTTATTTTGCTGCTTTGTGTGTGTACCCTGTGTTCAGGGGAGTAAACTGGCAATTGAAAAATCATGTAAAGGCTCAGCCTTTGTCTCATGGTGCTTGCTGAAGATAAGATGTGTGTGCCCATTTCCAGATCTGCCACAGACTTACTGTGAAGCCCTGTGCAGGTCACTGGATCTCCTCCTCCTCCTTGGGAACAAGAAACAGATCTTACAAGTCTGTAAGTGGTGTAGGAGCTATGAGAGTAGCATTGACTGGGGAGTAATGGGAAGGCAGCAATGCCATTTTTTACACTTATCAATAGAAAAACACAGACCTTACACTTTTGTTATGAGCTTTAGATGTTATGCAGCGGTACTGTTGCGGTACTTCAGGATGCCCACTAGAACTGTCTTGCATATAACTGAACAGCTAATTTAACAGATAAATATATCACTCCAAAATGCATAATAGAGTGTGTTGCAAAGAGGGGAGCAAGGCTGCTGTGTTCATATGTCACAATAAGAATGATTATGTCTAATTCAGTGATCAACTTCACAGGTGAGACTGGGGGGTTCATCTTGGTAACCTTGGAAAGTCACTTGACTGGCTCTACAGTTGCTGCAGTTCACATAAATTCAGCACGTTCCATGTACACATATGCAGAGAGATCCCTGGGATGCCTCAGCTGGTGTAGCATTTAGCCTCTTGTCTTTGTAGCACTAATATCTATAAAGGTACACTGTACCATTGCTTCAAAGAATACACTCATTTTCATGTTTTCCTTATGAGAGATTTTAAAAAAAAAAAACAAAAACAACCAAAAACTAAACAAAACAAACAAAAAGCCAAACCCCAACTTGTTCATGTTCTAGCTCCCTGAGCCTGCCTGTCTGTCGTGGTGTGTTACAGCACCAACTGACGTCTGCTGATAGAAGCTGGGACTGTGAAGCTTTCTTAACAGTAGGTAGTAGAGCATTCTTGATGAGGAGCTCTTGAATTTGCTTTTCTTTGTTACAAGCCTCTATTTGACCTTTCCCAGTTTCTGCATAATAACAGGGTGCCATACTCTGTATTTTGGAATAGGGTTTCCTTGTTGGCAACAATTTCATTCCCCAGCCTTGACAAATTCTCACTGTAATATTCAGTAGCATTTTTTTAAAGTTACCTCTCTGATTGGCTTTAAAACACTGAGATAACATAATATTCAAACTGTGTGTTGGCTCTGTCTTTCTCTCTGGTGCCTGTTTGATGTCCAACAAAGCATCCTTAGGGCTCAGATTTTGAGTATTCTAGGAAATGGCTTTCAGAGAATTGGTCTGCGGGTGATGGGATGGTAGCTTGTGTGATTAACCAAGAGAGTCCAGTCTGTAAGCACTTTGGGGCAGTGACCTTCTCTCCCCATTTACTGTAAAACTTAGGGCAATCAATTTTTGTATGGATCTCCGAAAGCTGGCTGCGGTGCTCTGCATAGCACTGCTCAACCGTGTTCCACTTTTACCTGTTCCTGCAATTAAATAGTGGTTCAGGTATTTGAACTGTTATTTAAATGCTCTCTGCTATTACATGAAAAGGTATATGTACTTAACGGACACTGTTGCACTCCTTGTCCTGAACTAGTTAGTTAAAATTGGGATTGGAAAGTGGGGCAGTGGTTTTTATATGCTTTTTTTTCCTTGACAAACTAGCAACTCTCCAACCTTGTGCAGATTATTTAAATCAGAGTTTTCAGAAGGTCCTTACAGTGCAGGTTGTAACTGGAGATGTTGGTATTGAAGTCACTGAAAATCTGATTGCTTCATTCGTGTGTCTAACAAGAACTAAACTCTTAAAAAACAAAACACCCCCTCCCTGGCCCAGCACCGAAATGTCTGTGTCAAACCTTCCTGAAACTCTGGCCCTGTGCCTTCAACAGTTCCAGTCTTTTCTTCTTTAGAATATGGATTTTATAAAGATAGTGCAAATATGTCCAAATATGTAGGTTTAGCTATGTTTACCATCATAGGTATGATGTTTATTTAAATTTTAGATTACAAAATATTGGCTGCTTTGGGTGAAAGTGGATGACTTTTCATGTGAAATGTTTTAATTTTTCATTTTATTTTTTTATCCTGTTTCTTTTCAGCAAAGAGAAGAGGTAAATGAGGTGCTAAAGAAAAGCTGTGGAACTTAGAGCAGTGGAAGTTTCTGCTCTCAAATTTATCTTAAAATTGTTTTCAGCTAGCAGTGGACAATCTAGGTTATTTCCTCCCATCTACACAAATGCCTTTTTAATGAACTGGGTGTGGGAGGAGTGGCGAGGTGGAGAAAGAGAAGGGCGAGACTCGTACTCGAGAGAATATCTATTTTCACTCTTCTATTGTCTTGTTGTGTTTCAGGTATACAAATGCTCTCAGTCCAGCCAGACACCAAGCCGAAAGGTTGTGCTGGCTGCAACCGTAAGATTAAAGACCGGTATCTTCTAAAGGCCCTGGACAAATACTGGCATGAAGACTGCCTGAAATGTGCCTGCTGTGACTGTCGCCTGGGGGAGGTGGGCTCTACCTTGTACACCAAAGCCAACCTTATCCTTTGTCGCAGAGACTATCTGAGGTAGGCCACGTCCTTCTTACATTCACTGACAGACTTGCTAAATCTATTTCAGTCCTCCCTATGTAGTCACTATGGCACAAGGAGTACTTGAGGGCTGCAAGGCGATGTATATCTGCAGGATGAGAAAACAAATACTGCAGTATGGAGATAAAACTGAAATCCGAATCAAAATGCACGTGTAACCAGGTCATGCGGATGGTTGCCAGTTTTCTGATGCTAATACTAGGGTCCTGTGCTTAGAGGAGGAAGAGAATAGAGTAAACCCCCCATGTTTTCCACAGCACCATGCTCCTGGGAAGCTGGTGGTCTTCTCCTCCTCACAGCCCAGTGGTGGCCAGGCATAGTGGCTTGAAACTGCGCACGAGGCTTTAAACAGCTCCAGTGCATGGTTTGAACTCTGTAAGTGAGGAGTGCTTCACTCAGCTTATCCACATTTGTCCTGTTTGCTTGTCAGAGGGATTTAATTTGTGGCACTGGAAGCTTTTATGAATGTTGTCATTTAGCTCTTCGAAGCTGGACCAAGATGACCAGCTGTCTTCCCCATGCTAAATAACCATATAACTAGTAGGCTCAAATCCAGTCTGGTCCTGCTTTAGCTCAGTGACCTGGGTGGGATGCTGGGTAACCTGTTGTCACTTCTCAGATAGCAAATCACCACCTGATTTTCCATCTTCTTGTTTGCTTGTGAACCTATGTTCTCAAAAGTATTTGACGTATAGCTTACAGTGAAGCACTGGTGGACAGCACCAGGCTGGTTTATCTGCAGATTGTATGTGAATAAACAGGGTTTTGCAGGAGCTAAGTTTAATCAGGATGTTTAGTCTCCCCTGGCTCCCAATAGTAAATAGAGAGAAAAGGCTCCTCTGGGGTGATTCAGAGCACCTATTTCCTATAGGAGCACCTTTCCTCCATTCCCTGTAGAGGGGGCCTAATGAGACTAGCTGCTCCAGGCTAAGGTGAACTTCTGGGAATATTCCCCCTGCCCCTGTAGTGAAGCCTTTTCCTTTTAAAGGGACATTCAAGTCAGTAATACACTGGGGAAAAATTAAAATTCTCTTTGAATGTATGAACTTACAAGTTCAGTTCAAGCACAGGTATCAAATAGGAGCTTCTCACACACTGATCAGTTCCCAAGTCATACAGCATGGGTAGGCTGGAACAGGAATCAAGACTGAAGTGTTATTAACAACTGTTGGTACTCTGGCTCTCCACATTACAACCTGTTCCTTCTAGAGTGGAGCAAAAACCTTTGCAAACGCGTTGTGCATTTGTTGAGCTGGGGCTGAGAGCCAGATCAGAGTTCTTCAGGCATGGACTACTTAGTGGTACAAGTGCTCTACTACCCATTAAAACTTTGAACTGAACACAAGATAGAGTGCTGGGAATTTAACATAGAGTCTGCATCTTAAAGCCATTGTGTTAAAGCTGCCAAAGAAGTAGGTAACAAAACTTTACTTTTAAAAACTGGCAGGGAACTGTTTGAATAAAAGGGAATTATTGTACACGAACCTAGGTTACTTGTGATCTTAGAGCATGTGTCTGTAGAGAGGGTTTGGAACAGCTTCTGGGAGAAAGGTAGCATTTATCCTAATTTTTAAAACCCGTTTTAAAAATCTTGCTAAAACAAGTGCCTGCAGGAGTGAGAAAACTCTGCTATGGCTCTTTGATCCGACTTCCAAATTTACAGGAGACTTTGAACTTGCTGAATCTCCCAAGCGCTAGTGCAGCAGATCCAATGTTTTAAAATCAAATGTTTGCTGCTAGATCATTTTTGGTTTTGATTTTAGAGATAGGAGCTAAGCATTTCCCCAGCACAGATACAGACACACACACTATTGCTCTCTGGTCTTTGAAGGTCTAACAGGAGTAAATATTTTGTTAACAGATTGTTAAAGTTCATACTAAGTGATTCAGAAAAAGGAGACTATTTTTTATCTGTCATGACCACAATCAAAACTCCTGTTTCAGTTATTTGTTCGTGTATAATATTTTGCACCATTGAAACCAGCATACATGAGAAATCCTATAATCAGTTTAAGATGTTTTTGATTTTTGTCTCTGGGTTTATCAAGTCTTAATGATGTTGTCTCGTCATGAGCCTTTTTTTAGTGATTCTTGTGCATAGATTTAAACTTTGTATTTACAACCAAACTTCAAACTGATGTACTTAAGGTAATTGCAGATAGTCATTTGCCTCATTGCGTCTTATCTACTTAGTTATGCAGTGAACCTATAAAAGTGATCTTTTTAATGCTAATGTAGAAACTAGTTAAATGTTCTCTAGCTTTGTAGTCAAATAAGCTTTCATATTTAGCAACCCACTTGATATGAATTTAAAGAACAACTTTGCAGTAATGATTAGATTAGGGTTCGATTACAGTTTCAAACTATCCTCTTAATATTTTTTTTCTTTTTAACCATAAAGGGAGCCTGTGCTACAGATAAAAACTGTTCTAGCTTTCTATTAATTTATGTGGTGCCCTCTAGAGGATATGTGGCTTGCATGATACTATAAAGAGTAAAATTGCTTATTAACTTGTCTCTCTGTGTTCATTATGTCTTTCAATAAGACAGCCATTCTACGGATTCTATAAGCAATAATGTAGCCAGTTTGGGTGCTTTCACTTCCATGGTAAAATTTGCAAACTGTATGATTGTGTCTTTGATTATTTGCAAAGATACTTCCAGTATCTCTTGTTCAGAGATGCCTGCCAAAAACCTAAACGCTCCCTCAGCCCCGATGCACACGCTCGTTCTGCATTTGAGCCCTGGGGTACCCACTTTGGTGAGCTTTTTATAAATATTCTGTATCTTCAGAACTTCAAAACTTGCCTTGCTTTAGCTCTCTTCCTTGGTAAAATTAGTTAATTTTGTTATATTAAAACCTTTTTCTCCAGATTGAGAGGATGAAAGAAATCTTTAATGATGTAATGAACTTCGAAGATGCTTTGGGTGTGAAAGGCTTTACCCTGGAATCTGATTCAGTGTTTTTTGGGGTGGTGTGTGACACTGAGGGTATTAGGGTGGCCGCAGCACACATGAACTCAGCTTTGTTAACGAGGATGAGAACTGACTTGAGTGAAGAAAGGACTCGATGTTAGAAATAACACACTTGGTGCAAATTATATGCAGAGTATAATTCCCCTGCAGGCTTCTGTCTCCTGCTTATACACTCTTGGGTTAGAAAGTGAAGACTTAATTTAAGGAACTTAGGTTTACGCCAATATTTCAAGTCCATTTACAGTAAGTGAAATATGCAAGAAGTACTTTTTTTCCCCTTTTCTTTTTCCCTCCAGAGCTGTACGGTGACATCTTAATGTATCAGCCTATCCTCCTCTGTCCTCTCTTCTGACTGGCAGCATGTCCATTTACAAGCACAATATTCCCTTTGAAATCTGTCATTACTGCCATTAATGACCAGTCATTATGTTAACAGCCCTTGAGCTGTTAACATGTCAAACTGGTTGTTAACTGGAATGTTATTACTTATTTAAACCGCAGGTATGAGTTGTGTGAAATGTGCTTTGGTTGTGCGTTCTGGGCTGTTTCTGCTCAAAACAATAGTGAAACAGCAGAGCAATTGCCTTTGGCGTGCCAAGGGATTTGCTTTCTGTTCCATCTGCTCATTTGATTTCTGCATATTTGCGAGGTCCTCCTGCCCTTGGGCAGCCTCCTAATTTCAGGTGCAACTGTGTGCAATCCCATCTCGGAGCCTTGTGTGCAAATGGGCAGCCACGGATATTTCCAGATGCACAGTAATGCCTGCTGCACATTTGCCATTAATATCTGGCCCCTAAAAGTGTAAAATGAAAGACCGACAATTACATGTAACTCAGTTGTATTAAATAATGAGCTTCCTCAGATGCAGCAAAAATATGAAAGTACAGCTGTGCTAAGCTAGTAGCAATGTAGGTCAATCACCCTTTTCACTTAGGTTTTTAACTACGCAAACCCTGCTGAGCGACCAATGACTACAAAGTGCTGTTTCATTCCTATTTAATTTTGGCAGCATTTTACTGAAGAGCAGGCATTCATGCAGCTAAATTATCTTCACCGTTTCTGGTTTTAACTCCAGCTCCATGACACTAAATGTTGGAGTGCATAGCTCTTAGTAAACACAAAGAATATGGTTTCTGGGGTGGATTTTTTGTTTGTTTTTTTTTTTTCCAAATCCATCTCTTAACATGGAAATTGAATTAGAACTTTTATTACTTTTTTGCATAATTTCCCTAGCCAGGCAAACAGATCATAGGAAAAGGATTTTTAAAAGTAATAGATTGTGGTGGAATTTTTGCTCTTAAACACCTCTAGAACCTTATCGGGGATGAGGGGGTTGGTGATACAAAAGTCTACCCCACCCCCACCCCCCCAAGCCCAATCTTGCTTGTGATTTAGCTCATAAATGTACTGCAGACTTCACATGTGTCACTGAAGAGCCATGAAGATGGGTAGATCACTACTCCTGAAGAAACGGGCACATCATGTTTTGTTTTTTTCTTCTCCAGTTGCTGGTTCAAAGACCTGAGACAAGGCAAGTTTTTAACACACCTACATAGGATGAGATCTTGTAAATACTGAGACGTGACTACAGAAAATAAAGTATTCAACCACAAGCATCGTAAAGACACCACCTCTCTGAAATATTTTGCTTGTGAAAGGGTAAAGAGTGAAAAGAGTAGAGTTTAGGAAACAAGCTTTTCCTGTACAACTGCTCACACTCTAAAAAATAATAATTTTTTAAAATTATTACGTAAGATTACTTAGACTTCATGTCTTGTGGCCTGGTACTGATTAGCAGATCCTGATTCCCTCTCATGTTGTGGAAAGTGCACATTAAGTATTGCAAACACCTAAGATATCAGCTCTCTTAAATGCCTGTATAAATACCCTTTATGGGTATTTTCACAGGTTAGGGATTATAAGGTGTTTTCAAAATGACACCTCAGTATGCTTCTTGCCCAACTTGCTCGAGTAAGGGTAGATCTTTAAAGATTTAAGCACTCCGAGTTTGAGGTATTTACAGAAGAGAAACTTGAGAGTTCCGCTTTCTTCGCTAAAGCTTTGTAGGCTTGAACCCTTATTTATGCACTAATATCCTTGTTGCAATGCATTGAAATATTCAAGGGAGTACTAGTTTACTGGAATAGGCCCTAAAAATATTTTAAAATATATACAAAAATAGTAGGTGTGACAGTCTGCTTGTCCTAATTTTGTTTTGTATGTGAGATGAATGTTCTCCTAAATTTACATTAATTGTATCATTTAGCATGTCTTAAAAAATTTTGGAAAGGCAAAAATACTCTCTTTCCCATTAATTGCAAAAGGTTTTGAAACCCTCCAAACACCTGAACAGTTGTTGAAGGGATAAGAGTGTACTAAAGGAGACTAATGCAGTTAATCTACCCAGATTGAAAAGAATAGTGCTTCTGATCTAGTTACACTCTGGCTAGTTTAGCTGGGTCTTATTTTAGTTCATCTGTGATAGCTTTTAATAAGAAACATTCAATTAAGCTGTTAAAAGCTTGTGTTTAAGTCACGTCGAAATGCTGTAAAATGTGTGTACTCAAGTTCGATGCTCTTCAGTAGTTCCATGTGTTTCCTTATATCTGCTGGTATTTTTCTGCAGAGCTGCCAAATTTTTAATAATTGTGTTATATTTAGTGGCTTAAAATACACAGTTTAATTTCCAAGAATGTGAATGTTCTCTCTTATAAAGCTTCTTGAAAACCAGACGCTTCTCATGTGTTGTCAAAATACCTCATTAATCCCCTGGAAACATTCAAAGAATTTCAGGAGACTTTTCAGATGAAAGTACAGTGCCTCTTAAAGCCTGTCGTACAGCTCTTCATTACCTTTCTACAGTATGGTGTATTTTGATGGAAAATTATTTTACTATGAAGTTTTGGTCAATTTATAGCAACTCAATAAATCTTATTAAAGGTGGTGATTTTGAAGCAGCCTAGGTAAGTCTGTGGTGACGGAGGATGGGGTAACATTCTTGGTGAAAAAGCAGCAGTTCTATAGATCTGGTTAGTATTTTCTATAACCTTTTTTAAATGAAATGCAACTTCCTTAATTTCTTCCTTGCTGAATTAATTTTTCCTCAGAAGTGACTTTGTGACTAGTGTTTTAATGAGATATATTTAATATAATACCCATATTAAAATTATTTACTCCAGGAGCAAATACTATCAACTTATGATGTGTGATTGGACATCCAAGGTTTAAATTGGAAACTTCCTGCATTTTTGGCCAGAAGCACATGTGAAATAACGCATCTATGTGTATAATGTAGTAGAATAATATTTACCTCTTATTGCCTAGCATAGAGATGTCTTTAAAGAGTTCTGATTTCTGCTACGTACCGGTTCCTTTAAACAAAAAAAAAAAAAAAAGAGAAAAATTTAATTCGTTTGAAACTTTAACTATCCTTTTTTGGGGATATTTTAACCAAAACTGAAAACCAAGTCTCTACTATGTAATTTTTAAAAAAGTTTCTTACTGAATTTCATTACTTTGTATTTGCTATATTCTTCAAATGTTCTAGATAATTTATAGCATTCTTTCTTGATGTGAACATTTGAATAATATGTAACAAGCTTAGCTGTTTTTCCTAAAAGTATAGTCGTGAGCCAAGTGAAAACTTCAAATACTGCTTACCTGGATATAGAAATTTCATATAAAATTTCTTAATATATAATTGAGACTTGGCCATCAAAATGGACAACACTGTTACACGTTTTCAGCCCTCCTGACTTCAGGAATTGTTTTCTCTTTTAGTTTCTCACTGAAGTTAAATATATTCATAGTGGATTTGGAAACCAAAATACACAGTATGTAATACCCAAATGATTTCTAAATTAAATTGGCCTTAACTATTGCTGTCTTTAAGCATCCGTATTTTGAGTATGCCTTACTAAATTCATTGTGTTTTGATGGCTAACTTTCCAATGGATTCTCTACTAGGATAAAGGATGACCTTTTAAATAAATCTAAGTAATAGTTACAGAAATTTTTTTTCTGATCAAAATATTCTTGATTTGTTTGAAGCTTTCCAGACACAAATTTCTGAAGCAATAAGTCTACATTGTCAAAAAGCTTTACACATTTTACACCTACCTCCCTGTAACATAATTCTGGTACTGTTGTTTCGCACCTTTCTGACGCTGCTTCTTGCATATTCTGAACCAATTGTCCTTTGGACACTTGAGTCTCATTGTATGTGATTGGTATTGATATCAGTAGATTTGTATTTTAAAAGAGAAAAGGCTGTTCAAGTGATTTCTAGAATGCATTGCTTTTTTAAATGTATGAATCTGTCAAGTTATTGTCTTCCTGAAAAAGGATGGATGGAAGAGCTACCTGTACTGATCAAGCCAAAAAAAACCCCCATGTTTGCAATGGGCCAGAAATAACCAAAATTTTGATTTACATAAACTGCTCGTTCTGCCTCTTTCTAATATTTAGGAAGGTATTAAAACAAAACCAACCAAACAAAAACCCTGAAACATATCCTGGGTCGAAAATTCACAAAAGTAATATCAGATATTGACTACATACTAGTGAAAATATAAATTGCTCAAACAAGATAAATAGTTAAGCCAAAGCTGAAATCATTAGCAAGCTATGTATCAAAATGAAATAATAAACAACTAAGGTACCTGGCAACCGCTCCATGCTCATGTCCTCTCTGCACATCTGCTTGGTGTGATACTTACACATATATTTATGCAGAAATCATGGTGGAATTCTGCACCCCATGTTATACAAGTACTCACAATATGATCATGGTCCTGTCTTCTCTAAAACCAGACAAGACAGGCTTTAAATATATGTTATCAATTAAATATCTTGATAGCCCCATGGCACTTGGGGAGGTTAGTTGCAGGCTTAATTTAAGCATGTGCTGAGATGTCATGATGGAGTGCCAGTATAGCTTATTCACAACTCAGTCCCTCTCCCAGCTTCACATCACAACTGCGGTTACCAGCAACTGGAGAGTATTTAGCACCTATTTTTCATAAAGCACAATGGCACCAATTACTAACTGCAAAATATTTTCCTTTGGGATTAGAGTGAACCCTGTTTATCTATTTTATAACAAAAAGGAACACAAGGGAGCTTTTCACTAGCAGAAAATCACTACTTTTATACAAGAGAAAAGCACATTCTGCTCTGGAATGATGTTCCTCAGGAAATTCTCCTGCAGGTCTTGAGTGAAGTGGCATTCTCCTATACTGGAATTTAAGATTTTCATCTTTTCTTTTTCAAAAATTATAATGACTTATATGGGCACATAGTGGATGAAAGTGAGAATTGCACAATATGCAAAGATAAAATTATGTTTGGAGGAGATGACAGCAGAGAACATCAGGGATTTTATTGTATCTTTTGTACATTTGGGGGAGGTGAGAGTAAGTGAATAAGTGAGAATAAGTTGTTATACATTTGTATATACTGTAAGTGGTGATATATTGGACTAATTAGGAAAATTACACCAGTTAGCAAATGTCCCCTTGCTCTTAAATCACCGCTTTCATATTGCATCTTTTTGAACAAACCTTGAACTTTGGACTTTATATACAGGAGTTACCACTTTTCTCTCTTGACACTAACGTGCAAAATGCTTGTGAATCAAACCTGATTTTTGTTAAAGACAAACTTCCAAGCCATAAATGTCAGCATACACCGTCTCAGGTTCTAGGTTACTGAAAGGTACTCATTATATTGTAATACTGGGGACAAAATTAATGCTATTTTTATTTTATCATATTTAATGATGTTATTTATTTGAAGATACCTTAGAGAAATATATATTAGAGAAAAGTTGATTTAAATACAGATTTATTAATAAATCCTCCCTTTAAATACACTTGCTCTAAGAAACAGGAATTTAATATTGCTGATCAACTTCTAAAAATAGTTCCAGTAACAGTCACTGAACTTGGCTCTATCTTTTAGATAGATTTTTAGGAAGAATTTCTAGGTAACGATAGGCTAAGTAAATTACAGACTACAGATTAAGGATGGTAAGAACAATTGCAATCACTGTGAGTTATTGTCTTATCTTCTGTCACTATGGTTGCTTCTACATAAATCTTGTTTTTCTGAAGTCAGGACTGTTACCTTCAGAGCTGCTACTCTTTCTCAAAATTTGCATTAAAATTAAGATGTTTCTTTGTTTGTTTTAGATAGTAGAAAACTTTAAAATTTATCTTCCCCAAAAGAAACAAATTGCTTTTCTCCACTTTCTAATTTGTGTTAAACAAATATTGCACAGAATTCAGAAGTTTTTAGGATTTGAGATTTGGGTTTACAAAAAAATCCCCAAAACATTCAAATAAATCTTCACAAGCCTAGTATGTCTGCCTTACACAAAGAATCAAGAAGGAGGAAGGCAGTCTCAATAAGGACCTGTTCTGCACTGGTTTTTGTTGGCTTCCTTATTTAATTTGTAATCTGATACACTTAAGAACATTTTATACCAAAATAACATTAACCCTAATCCTACAAATGTATACTACGTGCTTGACTTGATGTACCCTGAATAATCCTATTGAAAGCTATAGGACTTATTAATTTAGAAACATGCTTTAGTAAAGCCAAATATTTAAAGTTGGAATAGTTTTGCCTGCAAACCTATCTGGGAATTGCTCTATCCTTATTTTTAGCATGCTATAAACTGTACAGCAATTACCCACACACACAGGACAACATCCCCCCCTGGCCTCCCAGTCCAGGAAAAGCTCAAGCCCACAGCTGTGCTCCTAGCTGGGCATCTTGATGCCATGTCTAGGATGTCAATCAAAGTTCTGACACCTTGCCCTGTTGTCTCTGATGGAAAGGTTGGTTACTTGTGTGCTAATCCTACATGCCACCACCCCCAAATCTGACTGCTGGTGGATGATTTGAGGGTTTATCTTGAGGCTTGTCTATACAACCCACCGGCAGCTCTGGTCTCTGCAGCTTTCCTGAGAGACAGCAAGAGAGAGGTAAGAGGTGGGACAAAACTTTATTAAAAAGCCCTGGGATTTTGTGTTGACAGTTGTGAATAGAGGGTTCTTGATTCACTTCCTCTTCATGCTCCAAATTTGTGCTAATGAACCTGTCTTGTGTACTTAGTAGCTTCAGACTTCTAGAAGGATGTGCTCATTTTTATTAAGACATTAAATTCATGCATTTTTATGCTCCATATAGTATTAAAAAAAATACAGCATGACATTGAATACTTGTAACAGGGAGCACTAAAAAGTAAATTAAAATATATTCTTTCTGCTCAGAATTTTGCTTATTAAAGCAATCTTAAAACCTAGAGGAAATGCTGCAAACATTGCAGCAAATGTGCTGGTTTTAATGAGCCTGGCTGTAGTCTGAAATTAGCCAAAAGCACTTCCCCCAGCACCTCCTTACCTAATTCAGTCATAATGTGGAGTGAATCGCTAGTAAAAATAGTCAGCGAGCAAAACGAAGAGAACCGACACCAAGGATGGGTGTCTTCTGTGCTCGTGTGAGGCCTTTTGTTAGGACCCCTGATGTGTCCCTGTCAAGGTCCCAATTACTCTGTCTCCAGGTGTAGCACAGCCTGAGCATTTTCCTGTAATAACCATGACAACATCTTACTTCTCCTTATTCCTTGTGTGTTTTAAGTAGATTCTCATCTGATAATTATAGGTAAAACATATGTATATAATTTGTAAGAGCACATCTAAAATGAATAGAGCAGGTGGTAGCACCCATTGCAAGTTCTTTAACAATTTGACCATGGAATAGTTTGAAGGTGAACACAAGTACAACTTCTTCCTCCTATGGTAAGCAGATGATTGCTTTCATCCAGTTCTTTTCCCTCTTTATACAAATATACTGTCTCTACTAAAAGACCCCTGAGGTTGAGTCTGAATAAAAGCTGCTATATATTTGCAAGATTTACCGTAATTTGTCAGATTATCAGTCTTGATAGGAAATACTCTGTCAGAACAAATAACTCTGGAACCAACTATCCTAAGTAATCTTATTATTAACCACAAAAACTTGCTACATTGGCAGATAAATAATTATCCTCATGGCCTGTTGAAAAAGTAATTTTTATCTATTTTATATATGCATGTGTGTAAACATATGTGTAAGGTTATTTTAGCGGATGTACAACCACTCTATTTTTTTTATGATTCTTTTATTTTAACCAACACAAATTCTTTTTTCCAAAAGTCCAGTTCTTTCTCCTTATAAGCTGATCCTTCAGGTTTTAAGGTTCGTTTTTTGGAGAAGTTAGCTCTTGCCACCAACTCCTACATGCCTCATATTTGGCTTATTTGTGCGATACTGTCAATATTATATAAGTAGTATAGCGTTGTTTTTAACAGAGTGTCAAAAAGGGACAACTATTCTTTTTCTATCCCCCCCCCAAAAAAATGGGATGGGGAGGAAAACAAATTTAGAAAATGATTTCAAGGATCTTTAGTTTTTCCAAAAATCTCGCCTATGTGGAAAGATGTGATTTTTGTCAGCGTAAACCTCAAAACCACTATCCTTCTTACCTCCCAAACTTTGAAGAACTGTTTTATGCAGTCTTTTACGAACTGTTTCTTTGAATTCTTATGCTCTAGCTGACCTCTTGTGGAACCAAATCTAACCTAGACCCAGTGTGCTTGTCTGTTGAAAAAAAGCATTGAAAAGCACAGTTCCATGTGCTATATTAACTTCCAGCAGTGCCTTGGTTTTCAAATTGGATAGTGACAACCAAAAATGGCATCTTCCTGATAGGAGGAAGAGACTGAAATTTACCACTGTATTTGCTGTCTGCCTCTAGAACCCAAACAAGTCAACACACAACAATTCAGCCTCACTGCAGTGTTGCTTGATGAAGGCATTACTTGAGATGGGTGAAGAATGCACTGCGAAGTTCTTGTGCCTGCCCCTGATTCAGTGACACGTGTCTGGTGAGCACTGTAGTCCCTTCTTCCTTCTGCTGTGTCCAAGGGGCAAAAGTGAATATAGTTCTAGTTTTTATATGAAGAAGCTAAATAAGCAAAAGGGTTAACAGCTGTACCTTTGTCTCTGTTTTCCCTGGAATTTCAGAATGCCAAAGATGACAAAAACATGACGCTGGTGTAGGTGACGGTCCTTCTTCATCAGTAATATTTGAGGAGGAAAAATTATTAAATTGCAAATGTAAGAAAACTTGTCAAGAAAAGATAACATCTGTTGTCATTAGATGGGACCCCTGCTTTCTGTTCCTAAAACTAAATGCAGTCACCAAGACAGCTGCATCTGGGCAGACCACTCTTCCATAGACTTGCAGTCTTGCTGTCATTTTTCCATCCTCCTCGTGTTCAAAGGGAACACCACCAAACCGGACAACTCCCCACTTCTAAGCAATTGGGAAAGAGTGACAGTTTGTGTGCTCCAAAATGAGTGGTTTTGCTGCAAAATTAATTCTCTATCATTCTGGATGTGGGAGTGTGTGAACAGAAGCTGCCCAATGCATGCAGGAGTTTTGGTAAGGAAGAAATCCCTGTTGGGATTAACCCAACCTTTCTCCATGTTCTGCATCACTGTTGCCAAACCTCCCACCCTCCCAAAAATAAAAACCCACAAGAAAAAAGTCCTATCACATTCTACTAGCTCCTCCATAATAAGCATAAGAAAAATATTAACAGACGCTCACTAGAAAACAGATGAAAGCAGCACATGCAGCAAGTCAGGAGATGGCTAAATTATGGCAGCGGGCATTTGGCTCTGCCAGATTTAAAAGGTCAACACCAAAAGGCAGGCTGGGAAAAAAAGTTCCAGTAAAGGGGCAAGAAAGAATAAAGGCTTGAAGTCTAAGCATGTTGCTATATTTGTCCCAACATAAATGATGTCTGGTCACACACATGATACTTATATCAATGTTTCTTCTCATGGTTCTAACTATATTGAGCATGCTGTTGCTGCTTCCTTAATGCAATCTCTGAAGGTCAATCAAGTTAAAGAGTCAGGCTGATAAGATTAGGTATTACTTTAAAAAATGAGCACAAAAGTGTGTTTGGAGAGCAGCCTGAACATGTCTCAAATATAATTGTCTGGTTTGCTCTAGGTTCCTGTCTCTTTTCCTGGAAACACTGTGTGAACTGAACCGATCTACTTTAGTTCCAAGTGCACTTTCTCATTCTTTGGTGATAGCTGATGTATCTGCATGTTCTTGAGGAAAGATGAGGGAGTCTTCTGGGCACAGGATGAAAATAAAATGACATATTTAAGTGGGGTTTTTTTAATGCTTCAAGGAGATTTTACTATCTGAATTGTGTGCAGTGAGCAAGGCTTTTTCATTTCATACATCATTCACGACTTGCTGCAGTGATGCCAAAAGTCACACAAGCTGAGTTGCTGCTTGCACCAAAGCACAGAATTTTTACTTGGTGAGTTTTAACAATGGCTGCTGGAGCTTTATTAAGCTTCACCCAAAGTTTGCAGTGGGGAGCTACGGTGTCAGGTGTTAGAGAAAAGGAGTAATATGTCTGAGAACACCAGAGGATACACAGTAATGACTATGGCAAGATCCAACAGGTTCTTTCCTTCCTCTCCTTGTTCTTCCATTGCTATTAGCTTGATGCACAAGGAAGGTGAGCAGGTCCCCAGCTTTGTCTTTAGTCTACATATTAACATCTTGTGGTAGCGCTAGCTGAGGGCTTTGTTTTACACCAGGCTGTTGCACTGATACAGAGCTGTGAGCGGCATGTGAAGTTTGTCTGTTTTTAACCCTGCGTGCATTTATCTAGGATTAGTCAACACTTTCCAGAAGTTGTGAAGTGTCCGGGATGATACACTAAAGGTGAGGTGATTTAAATCTAGTTTTGAGTATTTTTCATCTGTTTTAGAGATTTTTGTAGCAAATGTATGAATCTTTAAAATCTGTAAAATACAGTGGGTGGGGGAAAACCTTTTCTATCAATGTCACCTGTGGATGCTGAAGTTAGATTGGCCTTCTGTGTCTGTCAGCAGAGTTGAGTGAATGGATGCACACGACTCCAGACATATGGGTGAACATCTTGTTTTACTGAGTTACATAGCAGTTACCATCCACGTGCCCACCGTGGGCTTTCTGACTTTTTCTGTAGTCTTAAGAAAGCAAGCACCTAATTACCTAGCAGCTCTTAACAGATCAACTGTATTGACGACAGAGTTGTTACTGATGTCCCAGCATTGCATTCTTTAGAAATTAAGGACTTAAGGGTTGGATTTTTAGCCGCTTTTTTTTTTTTAATGGTGAGGGGGGCTGCATTCCAGTTTTGAGAAACTCTTCCTGAATAGCATAGCACCAGTGCTCTGAACATGGGCTGCCAAGAACGAAGCAAGAATTGTGCAGGAGGTGGGCCAACCATCCCCTGTTCAAGGAGGTGCTCTTTCAAGGCAAAGGGGGAAGTTAGATACAGTCTCAACACTCCTGGTAGGATCACTCTGTATAAATATCCTGGGCTTTCATTAAACTTTTTTTTTGCAGAGAGCAGAGCAGCTAAACGTTCCCACTCATGTTGTTAGAGGGTGGGAGAAGTCAGGCTGCAGAGTTGACACAATGCTTATGATGGGCAAAGACAAGCTCTGCAGCTGGAAGGCTCTGGGCAGTAACTCTCTTAGCAATGTCGGTTGGTGCGACAGCACAACAGATTTTCCTTCAGCCTCATACTCTGCAGTGTTTTTTCTGATGGCCTCTTTTAGCTCTGTAGTGTTCTGCTCTGTGTTCTTTCTGTTCATCCCCAGCCTAGTTTTTCCAGTTGTGTGGCTCCTTTCTGTCAGGTTGAAGGAAGCCCTGGTAGGAACCTCCCCAGAGAGGTCCTACTGGAGGCTAAACAGACTATTCAGGAAAGAGTTAAACAGCCAGGAATTGTGATCCCATCCAGTGCCAAAATTTCAACCTAAGATTCTTGAAGTTATTTTTGTACCCTTACAGCCCTGCACTGCTTCAGCTGCCAAAGGATCTCAGCATAATGTTGACAGGTCTATCCAGAACATCTGCTGTGAATCCTCCTTTGATTCTGCCAAAGAAGAGTTTGCAGGATGGGCCCTTGGAAGGGAGTTTATGGTCGTGTTCCCCCATTCTCACAGCAATTCCCCCTCGGTTGGATGCAGGGCCTGCAGAGCCCATTTATCCCGTTCCAGCCCCTTCATCTGGCACTCAGCACCTACAGGAGGGCAGGAATCTGAAAACAGGCTTTGTTATGACAGAGATCTCCAGATCTTGTAGCAGATGTTGCTGGTGAGAAGCAATTTTGTTCCAGCCAAACCTTCTTCAGCTCTGCTGAGGAGATGCATAGAGAATCTCATAAGGCTACAGGCTTTGGCAAGGAAACTCAGCATTTACTGATGCCAGCTACTCTCTATATTTCTTTTTGAAGGTTATGTAGAGCAAATGATCTCTGTCTCTGTGAAACAGCTGTAAATTTCTCTTCTTTTAAAACCCCCACCCATTAAACAACCCTGAAAACAGCCAACAGTTATCAGATGCAAAGTGCGTCTAGGATAAAGAGTTGGGTATCTGCCTCCCCTGATCGATCCACTGGACATTTTGTACACCAGAACTTTAATTTAAAATATTCCTGGGAACGAGAAATTGCTGGTAATTCCTGTAATGAACTTTTAAGAAGTCTTGACACTTTATTTAAAAAGATTCTTGCTTCCTCTTTTCTCTCTGTCACTCCCCAGCCCCATCATTGTTTGCTTTAACCTTATCCTCTGTATACAGACTGCTGTTCTACCTTGTGCTGCAGTCCTCTCTGCTTTGGGCCCAGAAGATCTAGTCAAGATATCTTCAGTTTACTTTAAATCAGTGTTTGTGATAATCCCTTTCCAATAATTCCCAGGAGCTAAAAAGCTTTTCTTCATTTTGAGGGAGGAAGTTTTGCCTTAAATTTGAACCTGGGATGACATTATTTCTATCTTACTGCCCAAGGTGTCTGTTCCCTCAGTCCTGAGAAATTGTAACTGGTTTTTATAGGAGAGACAGCTAAGATCTAGAGAGTGATTTGCTTAACACAGAAGCAGTAATTAAGTCAATCCTGCTTCTTTCCTTTTCTGACCATGATGATTCTATCCCGAAGGGGGAAAAAAGTAATACTTCTTTAAAGCAGGAATTAACAAGTACATATTGCATCGGTTTTGCATCTGCGTAATTTTGTATACTTTGATTGATTTTATTCTCATGAATAATTCTCTCCATGTTACCCATTTACGGTGCTTATATTTTAGGGTGCTGGATGAAAGTCATGTTTGAGTTCAGCAAAGCTGATGAGGTTTCTGAAAGTGCTCGACACTTGCTGATATTTGAAATCAGAGGAGAATTGTGCCAGTGTTGAGCTGTTTATAAATCCACTCCCAACCTACCAATTCATGAAAAGAGATGTTGACCCATCTGCAGATGGCTCACATGAGGTCGTATACACTCACATAATGCATGGCAAACCTGTCACACGAGAGAGATTCTCAGGGGTGCTCCTTCACAGCTAAAGGGCACTTCATGTTTATCAGCACCGGAAAACTTGTTTTTCCAAGTAACTAAGAGTATAACAGTTTGATTACTAATGAACAACAGCTCCTATGTAAATTCACTGTGAATTTTGGAACTGATGTCATTGCAGGCTTTGTGCTGTAAAATTGCAGGGTTGGGTACATTTCACAAGGAAAAACTGTCATTTTTCTTCTCCTCTTGCCACGACCCCATTATTTTAAGTGCAAAACATCTTTATTTTATAAAATTCTTGTTCCTGGCTTTTTTGAGGAGAGGAGGCTTGTTTTAAGGAAAAAAAAAATATGTTACAAGTTCGTTAGTTAAACAGCTCAGTGAAACGCTTCTTATTTTGTTTTCATTATTAAAATATCCCCTAATCCACCTTGCTGGGTTTCTACCGTTCTTGTAATATTCAATCAAGCCCTTGTTATGTGAGAAATGTGACTATGCATTGTTGGCACTTTACAAACCTACAGCCTTCGGCAATAGTTAATGAGAGGCAGAGTTTTTTCCCCGTGCAGGACACAATGAAATTTTAGACAGATGAATGCTAAGAGAACCCTATGTACCAAAGGCAATGTTTACTGCATGTAATACATATCACTGTTTGTCTCCTGTAGTGAAAAATACTTGTGTCATGCTGTTAAAATGTACTCCTGACAGAACAGAGCTTGCCATTATAGGGTCCGTTGCTTAAAAAAAATGATATACTGACAGAAATACAATTTAAGAAAATTTAACACCAAGGGTAGTCGACCATGTAGGCTACTATTAAGGGGCCAAAACTCAAGGCCATGGTTTTATTAAAAAAGAGATAGTTCATTCTCTAGTAGTGGGTAAAGTTTTTTTTAAATCGGAGGAAGAAAAGAATAAAGAAAAATTCAAACTTGCATCCCTTGGTCTCTAGTGTGTAAAAAATTAATGAAATAAACAGTTCAGTAAGATTTTACTGCAGAAATGTTTAAGTGAAACATTTTAGGAATGCTTCAGATTTTTAAACAGTTACTTATGCTGTGGAGTGCTGTAACACTACAGCGCATAACAAATTGTTGCTATTGGATGCAAGGCACGCCCAGCGCTTTTCGTAAAATGAATAGTGAGACCTGGTTAATTTGAATCAGTTTGTGCATTCCTCCATATTTTTCTTTGGTTTTAGAAGCATATTGAGATTAATAGTTTACTGATGTGAGCAAATGTTGTATTGTATTTGGCTGGTTAACCTTGTACCATTAAATCATTGGATGCTTGTTTTAAGTTAATAGTGGTCAAATTATTAGTCACTAATTTTGGTCTAGAATTTATTTCCTCCTTCCCATTTCTTTATTGCAAATTCCTAATTGCAAATTGCCAATTCATTATGTGCTTCAGGCTATGGAGCACTGACAAACCTTTTTTTTTATCTGCATTGTACAATTAATTACCAAAATTTAAACTTTCATTCCTTGGTGAAGAAACTTCAATGTTTCAAGCACTAAAAGGTAAATGGAAAATACTTGGCTTGTGCAGAAGATTAACAGTGTTCTATTGGTAACCAATAGATTTGGTAAAGTGTGCAAATGTGCGTGTCTGAACCCTTGGAGTTTGAAAGAACACTCCCCAGCAGGGTCTGGGTTTGGGTTATGCCTGGTGATGTTGGAGTACACGGATGGTCTAGTAAAGGAGGCAGCAGACTCGGTACCCTGGCTGTATAAATGTGCTTTTCAGATTGAGTAAACACTATTAATGCACACAGAGCTTTCAGATTTAACAGCTTGGGTGCTCTGAGGCCAGCTCCTTATTTGGAGACTTTTTGAAAATCTGGCCAGCTCTCTTGAAGATGTGGGCCACTTGTTTTTACACTTAAAATAGGAGATAGGGTCTCTTTCGGGGCTGCTCCTTATTCCTGCAGAATGCCATGCTATTTCTGTGTTCATCAAACCAAAATCTTCCTCAGGGATGAGAGGAATTGAAGGGCTGAAATTAAAGAGCAATCACACCTGTATGTTAAGTCATTTTTCAAAAAGTGAACAGTTATTCAGATGTTCCTTATTTTAAATGGAAAACCATGGAGAAAATTCTCTGATATAATCTAGGAAAATATAGATTTTTCATTAACTATGTTTGATCATCAGGTACAATTAAATCACAATGATTGGTCATAATAGTCCAGGAAGAAAGTAACCTTTTTCTCAACAAAGTAATAAGAAGTTTATTTTTTTTGTGTTGCTCACTTACTCTCCTTCCCCCATGTAACAGCCTCATTTCAGCTACTAAAGGAACATTTTACCACGGTGATGGTAAGACTAAAATATTAATCACAATGCAAAAAATAACTGAAATAATTATCCAGTAACACAGACACACTCCTGTAGGTTGCCAATAATGTCACATTTGCTGTTGGTATGAACTAATTGTTTTCCACCCACATGTGAAAATATTCCAAGCCTGTATGCACCCTTTAAGGCACATACAGAAATTGTCCTTTGAAGATTTTTTAATTCTGAACCTGGAGATGGTTCTTACATATATATTGTTTTAAGGGATGGAAACGAGTGGGCATCACTCACATTTTTGTGGTATGAAGGCCTAAATGTTCATAAAACTTTCAAGTTAATAAATTATTGTTGAAGCTAAATGTTCATTTTACACAAGATTTCAACAGGCTTTGAAAGAGCTGGTGCCAGATTTAAGTTGTACTGTACACTGTAAAGAAATATTTCTGTGGCAAATGATTTGTTTATTACAAACATAAGTCTCAAATCCAGTTTTCTTCTTCTATTAATACTTTTCCTTTCTGTTTGCTTTTTACATTTCTCACAGATTAGGGCGATAGAAGTCAACAAAGCCAGTTTGGGTTTTGTAGTTAATTTTAGTTGCAGGTTCTGAATTCTGCAACATGTGGGTGTTCCACTCTGCATTATAATTACTCACTATTTCAATATAATTTTTAACCGTAGGTTGTTGGGTTTTTTTTATTCTCTGTCTCACACACACTATGCAAACAGTGAAATTTTAGATTCTTACAAAACCTTTTATTTAAATATATATATATATATGCATTTTTGGATGAAAAGTCCCTTTATGAAGAGTTTCCTTTTGTAGTCGTGATCACTGTAAGTGAAGCACTAGCTCAAGTATAGTCATAAAAGACCAGTGTTTTTGGATAAAACCTCAAATAAAGAGAAATTAGAACTATTGAGTTGAACAGGCATAATATTCTTCTGAAATATAGAAGGGACAAGTTTCGAGCTCAGCTGACAACACAGCACCCTTTTGTGTTGAAGATAAAATGCCTTGATTACATTAAAAAAAATGTCTTGTTCCATTAGGTTGGCCTTCTTTTTTATCCCGGTGAGCAGTTTCAGAACGAACTTGCTCTGAGCTGAAATAATCTTTAAAACGACAATGACAGGCTGATAGCCACCTCCTCTTTCTTGAGCTGGCAAGGCTGCCTGTCTAACTTAAAATAGCTGCCCCTTCCCTAAAAGTAACAACTAAACTTTCTAGCAGTCTCACATCTGGCCAGCTGTTGAACCACTCTACCACGGGGAAACACTGCCAGTGAGCATTGGAAAATGGCCCAAGCAAGCACTGAGGGGAAAAAAGATAGTAAATGGATTCATTGTGAAATTGGACATTCACTTTGAAACCAGCAGCCAAGGAGAACATGCGAGCATACACTCCTGACATATTTCAACATCTTTAACTTCCAGAGACTGAGGAGCTGCTGGAAGGGTGAAAATGCAGAGGTTAATTAAGAACCATCATGGAAGATAGCTGTAGAAACTCCCCTACAACTTGTGTGTGATCGGACTGCTGGTGCACTATGTGCCGTGCTTACCATCCCAATCAGAAGAATTCTTTATTTTTAATCACCTTCTTGTGCTTTCCTTGTTTTGTCTTGATTTCATCTGTTGATCATCCTGTGCCTGGATTTCAAAATCTTAGCGATGATGGCCTGCATAGTGCCAGGTGTGTTGCTGAGACCTGTGAGGGGCTCTCACAGTGCTTCTGCAGGAGAGGCAGAAAATGATGGTAGTGTCTGAAGTAGTGTAGGAACTGCAAAAAGCTACACAATTGCTTCTACAGGAATGCCAGAGAAGTCACTGGAGCAGACCCATGGTTATAATAACAAGAAGGTGGAAGATCATGATTTGTTGTGTAGCCCCACCCCCCCCCCAAAAAAAAAAACACAAAAAAAACCCCAAACTGTTTTAGATGGGTTTTTATTTTTTCTTTTGATCAACTTCTTTCCTACAATGTAGATATACTCGCTCACACATGTGCAAACAAAAAAGAAAGAGGATTATGACTATTGTTCATTTAGTTCCAGTCCTGCAAATCTTCCCAGTACAAGTGAACCTACTGGGCTCAATAAGAGCATTTGCTTGATTAAAAATTTATACAACTTATTGGAGAAATGCTTATGATGTAGTGACATGATATAGCAATACAAGCTTTTTCCCTCATAAAACAGAGAGCTCTTACTGTGAATCTGTTTTATATACTAGACAGTACTTGTGTGGAGGTAAAATTGCTGAGGCCGGTGTGTGTTTCCATCAATGTTGTAGTTGTGGCTCCCCAGGAAATTCTTCCACCGACGCTCATTAGTGCACGAGGCTTGTGCAACACTTTTGCCATGGCTTCCTAAAATAAAGCACTCACAGAATTACTTGGATCTGTTTGTTTAGCACTGCAAGTGATCACTTAGAGGGTTATTACTATATGTCCCTCTCTTCTGAAAGATGGCTTTCCTCCTCTTCCTAAGCCTGTCTAAAAGAATTAGTTCAGGGGTACAGATTGGGCACAAGGAGCCAGAATTTTGCCTAACTTTAAATGGTAAACTCTCTCACTGAAAATTCATGATGTTGCAGAGGCTGTGGGAAAAGAAAAGAAAATCACTGTAGGAACAAAACTGGGGTTTCTTGTTCTGCTACGGAAATCAGTGGGGTTTAGATCACCTTCTACAGAATCAGTAAGTACACTAATCATAAACTTCATCTGTGGTTTTCCTTCTTCCCTTTCTTTTTCCAGTGTCCTTGGAAGATGATAAATTTCACAGAAAACTCAGATATGTTCTAGGTCTTATTTTACGTACAAGTAGTTGATTAAATATGAGAAATCACAACATTTTCTTTAGTCCAACATAAAATAATACTTTGTATTTTTTTTTTTTTAAATCAAGACGATCTGATAGTGTACCTATGGTTTTTCATGCATAAACTTAGTTCTTGGTAGAAAAAAAACATCATTCTGAGGATAGTGTGCAATATTTAATTTCAACCAATGTCTGTGCCAGGAAGCATTTTAGTTGAGCTGTCTGCAAATATTCAGTGATTATAACCCAGCCATTTACACCTTTGAAACAAATTCAGCTGCAAATGTGAACTTCTGTCCTGCGCTTTCTGGAGGATTCAGTGATTCTTGAATTTTAAATCTACTCATAGATGCCATGATTATATAAATAAATGAAAATATTTTTTGTTCTCATATGAAACCTTTCTTTGTTAGACAACCATTTGGAATTAAAATAAGCTGAAAAGAAGCATCTGTTTTGGAAATAAATAGAAAATATGGAAGACTATGGAACTGTAGAGCAATGATCTGCAAGAAATGTCTGTAGCTGCAATATGCTGCATATTATTACTCTGAACTACAGGGTTTTTTCTTCCTACATTTTATAATCTATGAATCGAGATATCTTAGATCATTAACATGCTCTTTAATTATTTTTAAAAATAGGGGGATTTAACAGGTCTGTGGGAACACTCTAAATAAAAAATGCTAAGTAAAGGCTACTTAACAAGGAGGCTTTTTTATTAGGAAAAAGCACTTCTTGCTGGTATCAGACATTTGTTACATTTTTGCATAGTGTTTTTTTTCTAGACAGACTTTTTACAGTGTGGTAACACATGGTCCAATCCAGGAAATCAATGTGGATATGATTCATCCTTCTGAAGTCTGCAATCTTTTCTTCATAAAACTAAGGAATATTCAGCACTATGAAAACTTGCACGTCTAGGAATATTGACATACAATATTGGCAAAATACTTCTAATAGGGATATACTGTATCAGTATAATAAAACAGCCTCCTGTGAGCAGAAAACCCGTATTTGTACAAACATGGGGTTTAGAAGTATTACTCTCTTTATACTAGCAGGTTTTTTGGTCAGCCTAGTCAAAAATAGCACCTCTTTACCACATGGTTTTGCTAGCAGATACGTGGGTTATACATTGCAGTATTTGTAGCCATTATCTGTACAAATAATCCCTCAATACTTTCATGTCAATTTAGTACTTGTAGATGAATAGTGGGAAAATCCCTTAATGGAACTTCAGGGCAAAGTCACTGTGGAAAAAGTGGCCTTTGCTTGTGTGGGGCAGCAGGTGACAAAATCCCTGCTGAGCGGTGGTTGAATACAGACCCAAATCTGCCTGTGCTCTGCTGCTGGACCACTGGGTCTAACAGGGTAGACTGGACTTGTGCATGCTGTGGTCGTGCCAGTCGTTTGCATGGCTCACTGCCTGTCCTGATGTGCAGAGCTGGCCTTGGGTGTACTTCATATCTGGTGCTATAACCAATTGTTCTGAAACGTCTCCCTGCCCTATGATTAATACTTCTCTGGCTTCAATTAAAATGTAGCATGAAGGGCTTTGGCCTTATTATTATCCCCTTTACATGCATGTCTGTAAGGAGGATAATTTTAATCTTTTTTAATCAAAATCAACTCAAGTTACCCTCTCATACTAAAATGAGCCACATCAAACTGAAGAGCTTGAGGCTAGATTTCCAAAGAATTTGGTCATAGGAAATATCTCAGATTTTTGGCTGGCAGTTTCTCAAAATCCAGACTAATACTCCAGAAGTCCTAGGGTCAATTTATCTGATAATTTTTTATTCAAGAGGTGAGGAAGAACCAACACCATCTGGGGTAAGCACTGTTAGAGATCAGGCCTTCTCTAGTTGATTTCATACTGCCTGGATCTGCACGTATACTGGGACAGGTAGGGTAGCCAGTTACAACAGTAATTATAAACAGTAATATTCCTTGTTACCATTCTTACTGCACCCATGAGTAAGCTTTTGGTGGGCTCCTTTCTAATGGGTCCTGTCCTCATCTCCTCCCTTACAGATTTTACAGCCAGTGGCTGGCTATAAAGAGAGGGAAAAACTCCCCCATTGCTTCCTCTACCACTGTATCGTTCTTAGCGGGGACTTTAAACTCACCTCTTTAGCTACCAAGAATCTATTGGGATAGCAGTATCGTTTCCTGTTGTCTTGCTCTAATTAGCAGATGAAGGCAGTGAGCTTAGCTGTCAACTGCTGCTGCTAATGAGGGGTTGTGTGTTAGCCCTGTTAGCCCTGCCCAGAGATGTGTGTGTGGCTCTCTCTGTGATGCCATGATTATCCTGACAGCTGTATGACTGTCTTGTCTGTATCATGGAGGCATTTAGCCTCAACAGAGGTACATTTACATTTGGGGGAAAATTCTTCACAGATGATGGGAAAGGCAGGGTAGACCATGTATCAATGGAAGATGCCCTAAAGTTGCCATAGTGCTCGTGGCGAATATTTCTTTAAATGCTCAGTAATGGTGGCAACTAGCTGACTGGAAACGTTGGAAACTCTTCACTAGTTTACAAAAAGTTTCTTTTCTGAAATGTAACTAGAGCTAGTTAGAAGAAAAATGAACTCTAGTGGAAGGTGGGTCTTGAAACCTGAGTGAAATGGTGAATTCGGTCAGGGTCTACACAAAAAGGTAATATATCAAGTGAGTGTGAGTAAGGATATACAGCAAGTAATGGACCTGGCAGAAACAGAACAGCCTGAGGTAGTAGAGAATGGTAACAACAAAAGGTATTGCAATAAGAATGAGTGAAAATTAATAAAATTAAGTAGAAACAGAGGAGGACAAAGGGATGAACAGTTGTAAGGAGTAAGAGCCAAAAGATCTGCAATCCAGGTTAGCATTTTATCTAATAGCCTGCGTTTTGCTGGTAGAAACAAGAAGGAAAAGGCCAAGGTGCACATCTCTGTTCTATTTACTACTTTCTATTTTTCTAGTTACTTTATTTTGGAACTTGTAGTTTACAGTATTGGAGCAGGGATATAGAAGATGTGATGATCCTCTGCTTAACTGCTTTGGTGTATCCAGCAGCACTGGCATGGAGTAGTAGTAGCTTCTTTTTGGTTTGGCAGCATCTAAAATCTTCTCTGCACCCAACACAAATGGCTTCAAAAGGTGCAGGAAAATAGGGGCTACTCCCACAGTGTTGCCAGGCTTTTCTCACTCTAAGGTTATGAGTGGGTGTGGATGTGTCTGTCACATACTTTTCAGGTACTTTTTGGAGCAACAGCAGCTGGTACAGGTGCCTGGACAGATCTGACTGGGCTCTGCTGCCCTTGCGGTAGAGAATGCTTCCCCAGGGAGGGGGGGAGATACACTCAAAAACTCAGGGTGACCTCAGTTTTGGAGGAAAGGCATGAAAATGCCTACAGCCAACCATGTCTCTCCTCCAAAGGATGACTTCTCCCACGTTGCTTGTTTGCTTGTTTATATGTGAGCAGCACTTTAGTGTTTAAAAATGAACCCCTCACTGGTTGCATGGCAGAGTGTACTTTCTTCCAGAAGCACATGCGGAGATGTATGCACCAGCCCCGTATACACAATACAACAGGGAGAGCCAAGGGGCTGCTGTGCTGGGCAGAGTACATGAAATACTGTGACCAATTCAGAACTACCTCTTCCCCTCCCTGAAAATGTTGGAGTAACACACCTCTTTAACTTCATTAGTCTCTTGCTACCTTGCATCACCCCTAAAGCAAGGTAGCTCTGGAATATCACAGAAATAGTCCAGAGTGGGATAAATTTACCTGCTCCCACGCCTAGGTGAAACAGGATCACTTCATTCACACTTTTCTGTGCTCTTATCACTCCCCATCTCTTAAGCTTGTCTGTGCTCGCAGCAGAGCCTGCCGTGCTGTCTGCTGCTGACCGCCACAACAGGCAGGCAAGGGATAAGCTGTAATATCAGCTCATCTTCAGTGGCTTAGAGTCATAACAGCGGCAGAAACCAAACAAAATTCCCATTTCCCCTTCTCCAGAGTGATACCTGGGAACGCTGGATTTGCCATACTGTTTTAATCCGACATATCTGGTACCTGGTAACAGGCACGGCAGAACAAGTTTCAGAGGCAGGATGGCAAAATAGAGCCAGCTAACTTTTGCCAAGCTGTTAAAGATTTGCTGGAGTTAAGGGATATTGCAGGTAGAGGAGGATTTCATCCTGATCTCTGCAGTTATCTGTTGTCATGTCAGAGATGTAATTTGATGACCCCCATTTGAAAATATGTGATAGTTGGTGTGTAACACAATATATACAGTCCATGTGACCTACAGCTAGATGCCATTTCTCTTGTAATTATTTTTATTGATGCTTTTGAGATCTTTTCTCTACTATTCTCTCTTCATGCTTTTATCAAGAAAGCCATCTTAAAGCCATAGGTAGATAATTTTCATGGAAGGTTCCCTAAGTTTCAGGGGGAAAATGATTATTCAAAGAAGTGGCAAATGCGGATTTTGGTGTTTTTTTTTCTTTCTGAATAACAAAAGCTATCTAAGGTTTTTAGTGCAATTTCAAAGTACATGTGAAAGTACCCATATAATGCCTTGTAGTCTCTCTCCAATGGTTTTTCCTCTAAATCATGTTATCACACTATGCCCTGACTTTGTTCAGTCCTTTTTTAGATCTAAGTGAGTAGTATATGAAGAGATAGAAAGTCTGGATTTGACAGTCCTACTTATAGGACGGGCTTTTTTATCATCGTATAACAACATACACTGTTTATGAAAAAATCTACTCGTGCTTTTAAAATGTCCTCCTAAGTATTTGACTGAGACTGGCTGAATTTCAGAGGCTGGCTGCTTCCAGCCTGCTATATTTCCTCCTCAGTTTAAATTTTACCTCAGTACAGTTCAGGAGGCCCCCTGTTCTACATAAATAACAGATAAATTGACAAGGCAACCTTGACCACATTGTGGCTGCCTTTCCTGATGGTACAGGAAAATAAGAGCTGCCCTCTTTTAAAGTAGATGCAGGCTGAGGACTGTGGGCTGGAAACCGCTCAGTTGTAATCCTAGAGGGGATTAAACCCTGGAGTCTCTCTGTCACCTTGATCAAACTGCTGATGAGGGGGGTTTTAAGGGGTGTAAAAGGCAGTTAGCCTCTGTGATTGAAAAGCCAGGGGGTTCACCATGTTATGGCCCTTTGTGCTCTGAGTTGCCGTGCCTCAGTTTCTTGCTCTCAGGTGAAAGCTTGCACCTTCCCCGGGCCAGCAGCACCAGGGAGTTCCTGGCTGGAGGCTGCAGCACTGCTAAAGTTAGGACAGCTTTGAACAATGGTACCTAGCCCCCAAAGGCTCTCCTTTCCAGAGAGTCCAGTTTTGTGCATGCCCATTCAGCATGGAACAGAGAATTAATTCTTCTAGCTGCTCCCCTTGACCTGAGAGAGCACCGGTCTGATTTTGTGGAGGGGAGCGGACGGCAGGCGGTGTAACAGGAGCCGTCCAGGCGTGCCTCCGGCACCCGGGCACGTTTGCTACTTTACAGAAAGCTGGGGAGCAGCAATTAGCCAGCACTGGCAGCCCGCTGAAGGGGTGTGGGCTCCACTCCCATAATACATCCCTTTCTTAATGGGACTTGATGTAGATAGAGCGGGAGGCCTATCAGGTGTGAAAAGCCCTGCTGCTCCTGGCTTGGAGTGGCCTCCAGACAGCGATTTGGCGACGTCAATCTAGTCATGCTTGATTTGGACACTTAACGTGGTAAAGCAGGATCCCTCTCCCCCTGATCAACTTCTCAATTAGCAAGCTGCCTCCTGTAACGGCCTTGTTTCACAATCCCGCCGGGCCCCTTCAGGGGTCATTAGGGTGAGAAAACTCAAGCGCCAAGCTCGGCTCCAGCGAAGGCAAGGGGAGCAAAGATATTTCCTAAATACATATAACCCTTTTTCAAGTTGTTTGCTTTCATGGGATTGATTCTTGGCACATTAAGAAGCTTAAGGCTTTGGTATCTTCTTTAAACTGCCCACCTTATCGCCTTTACAGCTGACAGTTTCCTGACAGCCAGTGTGTAAGCATAGATAACTAGTAAGTTAGTACACACACATATATATATTATACACAAATATTATATACACTGTTTGGTGTTCTCTGCTTAAAAAGGGGATGGGGGGAGATTTTCATTTGTAGTCTCTGCAGTTTTGGTTAAAGAGCAGCCACTGCCAGCAGTCATTAATTTTAACGACTGATCTGGAGAGGTATATGGGGGGTGCCGATACCCAGCTGCAGTCAGAGTAAAATAATAAATAGTCAAATTTATGTCCTCATCTCCCAAATTTCTTTCCTTTCTTTATTAGGAAGCAAACTATTGTTACATTAAATATTCAAACTACACAAAATCTCAAGGGTTTTCCTTTCCCACAATGTGTTACCAGTATTCATGCATATGAAGAACAGTAACCCATATACAAATGGCACCTTTTTTAATGAGCAATATATGTCAACATGACACCTTCTTATGAAATGCAGCTTTTTAGGTTCTGCCTTTGTGGATGTAATAATTGAGATGTTTCTAATATATGCAGTTACATTACCTGTTCATTGTTTGCGATTTTGTTCCTCTCCTAACTTTATACTGTTTATAATGCTTCTAGCATTTGCCTCAATTCATGCTCAGTTTTATTTAATTAGAAATACAATTTTCTGCTACATTAATTATAAATTTGAGTGAGAAGTTGGTACAGAATTTCCCCAAGCATTCTCTTTAGAAGAGGAGCAAAAATCACAGGGAGCGGGGAAGAAACTATAAAACCAGATGCAGGTGTAAAAATACTGATAACTTAAAATCTAAACAATTTAATAAATACATGAGAGAAAAAAAATTATGATTTGTAATTAATGCATCTTCTTATTTTATTGCAATATTTGTCAAAGCAACTGTCTTAATGCCAGAAAAATGTCATGGTGATCTGTCACAGAATCTGACGTATTTTGAAAGCATACTTCTAAAACCAGCCCTAAATATCCTAAAATCTGGGTTTTGAAAACTATATTATTTTTAAATCATCATTTTAATGTTTCTATTTTGCTTGAAATATTTTTCCCAAAGGTGTAATGTTTTTGTGAATGTGTCGATGACATATAGGTATCAGCAATGCACATGCATGCAGAATGCGATGTATGTAGTGTATGTGCTTTTTCAAAGTACCCGTGTGCTTTAATTTGTAACTGTTTAAGGTTTTGCTTAAAATTCTGAACGCTGCACAGAGCATAGCCATTTCAATGGAATACTTCAAATCGTAAGTCCTAAAGGTGACACAACAAAGGAAATACCTTAGATATTGCGGCTTTTATTTGTAAAGGAAATGCGCACATAGTCGGATGAAGAAAAGCTTTAACTGTTTCCATTTCTATAGGAAGAGCAGTTCTATTAAACCATCGCTTTGTTGCACGAATTTGCAAATGCATCATGTGATTTGTATGAGCAGAATGAAATATTTGCACACCATCTAATGGATTGACGCATATCCTTTTGCCTAATTCCTAAGTGTTTTGCTTAGCGCAAACATTAAAAAAAAAAAATCTTCTTACTCACCAAGCAGCACTCATCTTACAGTGGTTTTTAGAAAGGAGAAATTCCAAATACAGGACAAAAAAATTTGTGTTGTGTACTAGGGAAAACATGACTTTTTTCCTTATTATTCCCTCCTGTGGTACTATTTTGCTATTTTGATTTTACACCCATGCTTACACACGTGCACATGCACTCACATCTAGTTTAGCTCTGTGAGCAATTTTCCAGAAAGCAGGTGTTTGGTAGTCTGAGTACCATATATCTGAATGTCACTCTTTGGCAAATGCTCATGTCAGTGAGTAGCTGCTATAAATACATTTAGATTTTTCATAGTAGCTATCATTCAGGGCTCTTAAGGGACTTTTGCACACCAAGCTTCCTGTTGTCCTTGTAATGCAAAGTAAAGATTGGAAAATTGAGGTGCAAAGGGAGGATATTTGCACAAGGCCACTTAGCAAGGTAGCACAGGGACCAGGGATGGAGACTTATTTTCCCTGCTCTAAACATTGACTTACACTCCCTACTGACTTTCATCATGAACCTCTTAATGTAAAAAAAATGACCGTACCTCAGGATTCCTAGCAGCCCCTTTGATAACCGCTGGGCACAGCACACCTCCTCGGCTCAACAGGACCAGACTGGCACGAGGGGCCAGGACTCCGTGGAGGTACAGCGATACACCTGCTCAGGAAACACTGCCAGTTTGGGGCTCACAATGCCACATATCATCTTCTGCCTGCTACATGCATGCTCTTTTACAGCTTACACTACAGCTCTCACTCTCTGCCAGAATCTCCGAGGTGATTCCCACAAGTGGTGAGGTTTCTGGGCTGGGGATCACCACCTTGAAAAAAGTAATTCTTCCTGCGCATTTGTGGTATTCCTAGATACATATCTCCTAGCAAAACGAGACATGAAAACATGATGAGAAACTTGTGGCTGTACTTCCTACCTAAGCACGTCTTTGCCTACAGCATCGTGGCATGAAAGAGCCTGCTAATGATTCTTAAACGTTCATTACTGTAGACCTTGTCCCAGAATATACTTCTCACCTTGAATGACCCATGTGCTGAATTTTAACTAAGGGAATCCATGATAGTAAGTCTGTCATGGTGCTGGCTTTTTTTTCCTCTCCAACTCTTAAAAGCCTTTTATTATAGGACTGCTTAAGGCATTCTTCAATTAGCATGTGCTGTATTGTGGCTGGAACAGCTGTTTACCATTTAATAAAGCATGGCATAATTTATTTTCAGAGTCAAGCAACCGTCTTTGCTATTACACCAAGGGAGAAACACAGTAACTGCATTGTTCACAGCACTGATGAAAGAACTATAGACTTTATTATATGACCTCATAGAACTATTAACTTACCCCCCACTTCTATTTCAATATGTATTTACCTGACAGTCTGTGCATTGATTTCTTACCCAGAGGTTCTACATTCTCAGTCACCTCTGGGGCAAAATGAAAAATGTCTATGTTTTATGTTCCTCACATTAGGTAGCTAATTATATATTTGTACCTTAATTTCTTTCCCTTCCCCCATCTCCAGGGGCAAACTCTCATATGCACCACTTACACATTTTCTCCTTAGTCATTGGAGAAACAATAGAGTTGTTGGGAAATGGTAGGAGCTTGGCCACTGCCTATCAGGGGGCTTTCTGTTCATTTTCTTCCTAGATGCCTCCTTCCTGTTTAGCTCTTGGGGGGGNTCTCTGTTGGGTTCTGCTTCCAACAATGTGGAGCTATATGCAGTTGTAGGGTAAGTGACAAACTCTGCATGTTGTAGGCAGTACTCGTTCCTTCCTAGAAGGGACCACAGGTCATCTGCACCACCTAATATCAGTTTCATGGCATTACCACAAAGACAGATGGCTACTGCATGGAACAGATCCATGTGGCAGGCAAGCAGGACTCTTCCATAGGCACTGTAGTGAAGCTCAGGCCTGAGGGTCTCGCACCTCTAGCCTGTTCCTGGCAATTTTACCAAGTTATTGCTGAAAGGTCTTTGAGATCATTCCTTCAGGTAAGAAGAAGGGAGGGCATGTGGCAAATGGAGCTCATCAATGCTTTGCCACAACCAAAATGTACAGGTACAGCTATGTGTGACATTCATATCATGCAGTACATGGCACAAAGCCCTAAACTAGCTTCCAGAACCAGAAAAGGTGTAGATGCATCTAAGTGGTAATGAAAGCGGCAAGTTAGCTGGGACATAAACCTATTTAGCCCTGGTGGAGGGCTACACAGACATAGTCGCAGCACTTTGCCAACCCTGAACTGTACCATTATGCTGTGCCAGTTAGACCTACCCCCAGGCTGGGAACCATCCTGGGATACTACATTCTTATTCTTACTTGAGTTGGGGCATTAAATTTGGGTTTAATTTGCTTGAGTTTGACAATGAAAATATGTCAGCTGAGTATCTGCAAATTTTTAGATTCAGCCTGTGCATGTAGATGGATTTATATGCATGATTTAAAGACAAACATGTGTAGAAAGATGAAGTTTATATGGTTGCTTTGCAGAAACGGATGTAATATTGATGTTGATTTTACTGGTAGAAGTTTAAGGATGTCATGATGCATGAGTGGTGGTGCAAAGCAGAGCCCTGAGTGCATTGGGAGGTCATTTTTAACTTGAATTTATTTCCACAATATCAGGCGTAGATCATTGTGTGCTGTGTACAATAATCCTAGCTTTTCATCTGAGTCAATCAGAGTGGTTAAAAAAATTTAAAATGAAACAAAATTGTAACTTGATTAAAAGCAGATAGTAAATTAGGCCAGAATACTCCTTAAAATTGCATTTTAGCTTTAAACTGAAAGTCTGATGATCAGCCAGCATGACTGAAGGAACAGGGTAGCAGACTGTGACATAAATGATGTAGCTATATTTGCTCCTAAAATGAACAAGGGTTTTTTAAAGTTGTGTGATTTAGGCTTCAGAGATAACACTTTTTTGACCAAACAACAAAATTCCCACCTCCCAGAGCTTTTTCAAACTATAGATTTAGAAAACTGGTATTACATCAATAATCTCTGGTCATGCTTCAAATTTTTCAAGCCCAAATTAAGGCTGGTAATACTTGAAATGAAAGTTTAGATTGTTTCACAGAACACAAATAACCTAATTAGCGAAGGATATAGAAGTAAATCTCTATTTTGTTTTGAATGTCTGGTTTGGAGGTGTTTGAAAATGGAATTCATCCATGTTAACTTTACATAAAGAATTCTTTCATGCAGTCTGCAGAGAAAAAAAGACTTTGTTTCATGAACTTCAGCAAGCACAGGACAGAGTTTGGCAAATAGTTTGGTCCACGCAGAGGGAACAAACTAGAAGTGTGTGCTGAGGGGAACAGCTCAGCTACATTAAATTATGATCCACAGTAATGAGGGCAATACATAAACCCCAGGTACAAAAAGCCAAAAAAAAACTTCCTTGCATTAACTATTGGACTTCAGCTTGTATACAATTATTTTCTTCTATGATAGTTGTATACACTAGAATGGTGTGAGAAATAGTAGCTTCACCTGAGAGAGGTTTGCACCTCCTGTCTTCAGCGTGCAGATCCTGCTGCAGATACACAAGTGCTAAATGTTACACACAGCCCAGTCAAAGCCAGATGGGATTACTCACATACCCAGGTCAGCTAAACATGAAAGCGAAACACACTCAGACAAGTAGTGTGTCGCTACGTGGCAGAGGCTACAGCCATGTTTTACCATCACATTTCCATCTGTCTGCAATCCAGCCACCAACTTAAATTTTTAGTAGCAAAGGCCCTAGAGATGTACCACAGCTCACCCTCAGCAAAGTGGAGGTGCATTTCCAGGTGGCACACACTGGGTATCCTAGCAAACAGTGCTAGGAATATCAGCCTACTTCTAACATCAAGTTAATTCTTCAGTGTCTGAGTTTGCTTTTAAAATAAAACAAAGGGTACTGAGGTGAAAAGGTTTCTCTGCTCTAGTTTAGCAAAATGAATCCTCTTTTCACAGCATTACCAAACAAGACAAACACTGAATCAGCTTTTGATTTTAGTAGACGTTTAAGCACGCTTCAGCAATTGTGTTTGAATGCCTTCCTTAACACGCTTAAACTAACTGGACTGTTTTGTTTGACTTATTTTTCCTCATCTTTTTTGCAGTATCTAAAATCAGGGACAAGGTTTTAAGCTAATTTGGATAGTCATCTAAACCATGTTCTTTAACCACTCCCATGTTATGATGTTGGTGATTTTGCATTTTTTAAAATAATTCAGCACCTAGAGAGCTGAGCTCTCATGGAAATCTGGCCGCCTCACCTGCAGCTGGTGAGTGCTGGAAATTCAGCTGCAGGCTCAGTGCTTCGATCTGTCGAGCATCCTGGTTTGCAACTTCATAACGTTCTGCTCTTTCAACACCCTGGTTTTGTCAAAAAAATATTTTAGAAGAGAGGGACTTAGAGAAGGACTTGTAAGCAGTAACAAGGATACAAGAGAGAAGCCAAACTGGGGCCATTTTCTCCTGCATTCAGTTTGCTCTCCACCTTTTTCCTTTCTTTCTATGGAATCTCCATTTTACTGGCCCCTGCTGATTATTGAACTAGAGTTAATTCAAGCAGAGTCATCAGAAGTCTTTTGCTGGATAGTAGTGAGCACAGTCGGGAAATCTGTGGATGAGCAGGGTGAATGGGAACTCTCTGCTCTCGTTTCTTCTGCACTTGCACAGTTTAACTTTGGTAGGGAAAGTGGGGCATCTTCTTCTCTTCCCTTGGCTGGAAGCATGTTTCATTTTCAGTGAGCATTTAGAAAGCTGTTCCAGGGAACGGAGGATGGGTGGGAGTGAAGTAAGTTTTCCAGGCATTCATAAAAATGCATGTGGGACAAACTTGCCCGCTTCCTTTTCTCTGCAGTTTGACAGGGAGGATTTTCAAAAATATCTTGTGGGAAGTAAGAATATAGATTATTTAAAGACAGTAGTACTTGTGTCCTTAAGTCACTTAGAAATGTCTAAGAAATTTCCATCTAATAATCTAAATAATACTCAGCATGTAAAAATTATATGTTCTCTAAAACTATACTTTTCAATGTACTTTGTAATCTAGAGCCGTAGATATTTTTTTTCTCTCTCATTAACTTTTAGATTCTTTTATGTGGTTTTATGCTTCTCCAAACAGCATCTTATGCTGTCTGAAATATTTGCTAAGGGCCAAATTCTGTCTTTCAGTGCATACAGATTGAATTGAAATCCTGAATAATACACAAACCTACTAGGAACAGAAAGCTGATTGTCTATTTCAGTAAATGTCTGATTACATTTAAAACAGTGCATGTGTATTATTTTGATCCCTCATGTGCTGTGAAAAACTAAGGTTTGAAAGTAGCATTTCAATTTTTTATAGAAACAGTATCTAGCAGGGATATTACAATGTGAAGATTAGGTCTCACCTCCTCGTAACGAATAAATTGAGACCAAAATTAAGTGAGTTGCCAGGGTCACCCACTCAGTTAGTGGTGAAGGCAGGTTTAGAACTCAGCTCCCATATATATTTTTTCCCTAATGAACCTAGTTAACCCAGTAGAGAGAATGAGGAGAAAAAATAATCTGAAACCATGTGAAAATATCTGTAATTGCTGCGCCACAGGAGAAATTCCATTTAATGTCTACTTTGTCATTCCTGAATCTCAAGATGTTTTCTCTCTGTTTTCCATTGTGCAAACAGGCATTTTGTACTCCTACTGGAAACCCAGACGTCTTACCCAAATCATGCAACATTTCAATATAAAATTAAAGTAGGCAAAAGAGTGCTGCTGGTAGCAAATCAATCAATGGATCTTGCAGAGGACAGCTGTCAAACAAGAACAGCAAGAAGGAGGACGCTTGTGAGAGCAGCTGTAACCAACAACAGCATATACAAAATCCCGTGGAAGTCCCACATAATTTGACAGGGAATTATTACCTAAATCAGTTTTATCTTAGCGCACATGCGGTTCTGCCTAACAGTGCAGTTACGTGATGGGACATTTCTAAGCTAATGATGAGAACCAGGTGCCCCTCTCCTTACTCGGCGCCTCACCCAAAATCTGTAGGAGTGGATGGAAATCAGTGTTAATGTGGTTAAATTGGGTCCCTCTTGAAAGCACATGCTTCATAAGTATAGCCTAGTTTAGTCAGTGTCTCAGTACTTTTGCATGCCTGTGAACTCTTCCATTCCATTATTTTTCTTGTCTTTCCCTTCCCAACTTTTTTCCTTTTATCATCACTCAGTACTTAACCTTCAGTTTTCTGTTTAGTAAACCTACCAAAGTAGAATCAATAGCCTGGTGTTTAATCACACTTTTTGCTGCTCAAAATGTCAAGTTTGGGTTTGTTTGTAGAAGGGCTTCTACATGCCTTTCATTTTTTAAGTCTGTGCCTGATCTTCAGTACCACTCAAATCCATTAAGAATGAAAGCTTTTGCTATGGCTGATTGTTGGCTCTGTTGTTATATGGCATAAATATAAAATTTTAGATGTTGGTTCAGAATATCAAGAGAAGAGATCCATCCCAGTGCTTTTAAATTTTCTCATCCTTTCTCCATGAAATCAGTAAGGGTTTTCTAATCTACGGCGTACTTCCTGTAAGTAGATGTGAAAGGAGTGAGTTTAAGCATTCTCTTACTATAGAGAAAATGGTAAATAAAGCATGGAATGGTACCAGGCAGTCATGAGTACTATATAGAAATGGAATCCTTGCTGCTTTTTTGGTAAAACAGACAAAGCAAGAGACTATAGCTCAGTATATTAGCTCCAGTTAAGAGCCTGCCAAGAAACAATTTCTTCTCTCAGTAGTAAAATTCATATGTTTTAGGAACTTGTTTGTGTAACAGGTTTGAAGAGGGGAAGAAAACAAAACGGCATATGGAAAGTCGAGTGCCCACACTCCTGTGCAAAGGAGTACATGAAGGTGTCTCCTGACTGGTCTCTTGATCCTTGGACAAAACTGAGGAGAAAGTCTAACAAATGCATCGTTTTGCAGTAAATTAGATCAGATTTCCGCATCTCCGCACTCAGTCTGTGAGCTGACAGTTCAGTAAAATGTTCCCTTGTAAGGTTCGCCCTCTTAGGAAAAGGGGCAATAATTCATCATTAGAATTTCAGAGTCCAGGTGTAGATGAAAACTGATGGAGCCTCCAGCGAGGCAGGGAAAGTGCACAGAAGAAGAAAATTTTATCTGAAGCCTAATTCCCTGGTTACAGCAGAGAATAATTAAGATAATATTGCTTCAAGAGTTCTTTAATGATTAAAAATCACATATGCAGAATCCATAAATTGGAGGGCAACAAATTGGAAGGATACAGTGTTGGAGATCTGTTTTGTGCACGTTGTAGCGGGAAGCACACTGGTGGCACAACAGCAGCCCGGGCAGCCACAGGAGACCAGGCCCATTCCAAGGACTTTGTTTAGATGCAACAAATCATTTGTCTGTTATTAACCCAGAGCTTGTAATTATGCAGATTGCCATAGATTTTCCTGGGCCTGGAAGTGAGATTGAGGGTTGTTCACACTATAGCAGGCAGCTCAGGGCTGGCCATGCATTACTGAACTTGCCACATTTATCATGTTGACTGATGGCAGCAGAAGCAGGTCTCAGGTCCCAGTGGTTAATGTAGTGGGTAATTAACTGTCATTTGCCTAGTAATAGGCTGATGATCAATGGTTTGTGTGGAAACAAATTCTAATCAGGTAGCTGATAAATGCTCAGGGAGCGAGAGCAATTGAAATTGGGGGAAACTATGTCCAGAATTTCAAAATGGCATTGTGGGGTTTTTATTATTATTATTAATGGGACAAAACTATGTTCTTCATATAAACAGCTTTATCCAAAATTAAGAATGGCTAATATAAATCTCACGTATTTGTTTTGTATGTGGTGGAGAAGAATTAACAGCGAGGAAGGACTCCTTCCTTTTACGTAATTGAAAAATTTAAATATATCTGGTGCTTAGCTGAAGCAGCTTCTGTGGGGGTCTCTTATTTCAGGACTGTGGAAATCTGCACATAGTAGACTCTGGTGCAGTAAATCTCCATCCTTTGCGGTGCGGAATGACAATCCCAAATTGTTTCACTGCTCTGCAAGACGCAAACTGCGATTCTAGCTGTAATAGAATTGCACTTTCTCACGCACACAGACCCACCCTGCCCAGAGGACATGGCTGAGGAAGGGGGCACAACCTGCCCTTAAAACCCTCTCCAGCAAAGGGGCCTGAGCTGCATCTCAAGTGTTCAGTAGTTGCATCTAAGCTTCCTAAGCATTGAGGTGCTGTCAGATCCCTCCATGCTGAGTTTAGAGGCAGTGGGACCATTCTCATGTTTGTGTTTAAATGTTGCTGTTGTAGAGCCTTAGTATCTGACTTGCCTTTAATGTAACCATATAGAATAACAGTACTATACACCTACAGTCCCTACTCGGTACCTTTTTCAGCCTGATCTGCTTTCTTCATACAACTAAACTACTATCATCTTCTACATAGATGAGAAGGAAAACAGAGGTGGGCCTTTGGTTGGTGGGTTTAGTCTTTTCTAATGCAAAGTCAATCAATGACTCTGGAAGGCAACTAAGCCTTGCATCCTTAGAGATGAGGAATGAAAGTCTGAGTGAGATTCAGGTAACCTTGATGAAACCCATGCATGATGGAGACAAAACTGGAGCAGAATGTTTTACAAAGGGAATACTTATAATTTGTTTAAATTATCTATAATTTTAGTAATTAAACTTAACAGAACCAGAAGTTGACTTGAGTGATTCTAAAAAGAGATGATGAAGGTGGCCTTGTCCCAGCACTTCGCCCAGTGATCCCGGTAACCAACATCTCAGACAGGAGAGAGAGGGTCACAACTTAAAAAACAAAACAAAACAAAAAAACCACCAACAACAAAAAAAAACAAACAGGCACATATTATGTAGGCAGCACAACTTAAGTAGAAGCAGAAGGTAAAAGGATTTGGAATTAAGTAGGCTTGTTGGTAACCCATGAAATTCAGTAAAATGGAGGGATGTGATTAAAAAACTGCATTCATTTTTATGTTACCAAACGGAATTTTCTACAGAGCACCTTTGAATTCATTAGTTTAGAACTGCTTTTAATTTGGTGTTTCCCTTGAGAGCCATTATATTTTTCTGCTGTCAGCCTGATGTTGAGGAAAAAAAGAAAACTGGCAGATGTGGCGTTTTCATCTAGTGTGCTTGGTAGTTAAAAACAGCATTAACTGCTATGCACAAGCAGAGCATTACTTTTAATAATCCATCACAACTATTAAGTAGTTTAAATAAACTTAGTTTCAAAGATTGCTGCCATGTAGAGCTAACGTATTTTTTCTTGTTCATTATAATCCTTCTGTGTTACAAAAGGATGCATATGTGTGATTTTTATGGTTTTTTTTGTAATACACCCACTTGAAAAGTATTGAAAAATCTTTATCAAAGAGAATTTTAAAAAAATAAAATAGAGAGATGTCTGGCAAAACCGGCATTTCATATTGTTCTTACAGTATTTTATACTTTTACTCCTGATGTGACTATATATAGTTTACAGCCTCATTTACTTTAATGTGCTACCTGAATAACATAATCATAGCAATAACTATGGTATAGGGTTGTAAGGTGCATGAACCACTAATGCTTTCTGACGATTTAAATTACTTGTTCATAAAATGTTCTTTTAATAATAGTGGTAAAGCTTTTAGCACTAGATGTCAAAAATGCGAGGAATATTGGCTTTTTCAAGTGTTATTTCTTTTCTAGCTAAAGTGTGTTTTAATAATAAATAGCACCAAAAGCCAAGGTTACGTGGCTCTCGTCTGTACAACAACATCCAAGCAGAAGACTATCCCCACATATGCAAACTGCTTGACCTCTGCCTGCCCGGTTATGTAACATCCCTAATGTGTTTACTATTTCTTTGTTTAGTTTAACAAGATGTTTCTTTTATTAAGAAAGGTCAGTATAACCTACAGAAAAAAATAACATCACAATAGGTGCAATATTAGTCTGTCACTGCTTTGTAAAGCTCTCTCCAGCAAAAAGGACTATGCCATTGTATTGTAAATTGGGCAGACTTGTACCACTGAAGACCAGCCTTTCCAAAGGGAGGTGTGCTGGGAAGTCAATCTAAAGCCAGGCAACTGCTGGGGTAAAAAAAATAATATATATAGATATATAAATTAAAAATGTAGTTTTCTTTTCAATTAAGCATCTTCAGGAATATATTTCTTTCTGTATCTCCAGGTTATTTGGCGTTACAGGAAACTGTGCTGCCTGCAGTAAGCTCATACCTGCTTTTGAGATGGTGATGAGAGCAAAGGACAATGTTTACCACCTGGACTGTTTTGCATGTCAACTTTGTAATCAGAGGTAAGAGAATTTCTTGGGTTTGTTCCACGAGCTAAGTGCTAATTCGGCACGGGTGCAGGCATATATATTCAACTGAAGAGGAAACATCTACCAGTAGCAGAAACCCAAGACTGAGAGTAAGACCTCTATACTTTTCCAGATACAGATATTACAGAACATCTTTCATGACCTTGGCCAGAAAACTTGTTGTGCCTCAACTCCCGCATTAATAAACGAGAATAATGTTACTTCCTCTCCTTTAAAAGGCTGTCTGTCAAGTTTAACTAATTAGTATTTATAAAGGACTTTAAGATCCTTTTCTGCAGAACAGCACAGCAGTACCATTTGTCATTATTACCTTATTTTCACTTTAATTGTTCATTTTAAACACATGTATTACTTTTAAAGTACATGTTGTTTCCTCCTGTTGCCAGAACTGTAATCATTTAAACTTAAAAGATGTTGTCTCCACCATTTTCTCTGTAGTAGCACTGTACTTCTTATGCCACATTTTTATTTCCATATCCTAACCGTAGGTTATAAAAATCCCAAGGATCCAAACCTGACACTTTGTTCTGAAGCATCACCAATATGGTACAGCTGCAAAACAAATGTCAAAAATGGTAAAATAGTAACAAATGTATTTTCCAGAGGTGAATACGGATGAACTTATAGCAACTACATTCAGAATGATGGCCAGATCCTGTCAGAGATTACACCAAAAGCTCTATTTCTGACTCCACTAGAGCTCCTGGCAGCTATACCAGTGACTTCTATGAGGTCTAGGAAATGAGAGAACCAATTATGTTCACTCCTTAATGTACCTATTATGTTTTTTCAGTTATTACATTATTCTATTTAGAGTTTTATCGCATTCATATATTTTTTCATTTTCAGGTGGGAAGAAACATGAGATACACATTTCTAGGGAAGTAACAAACAATTGGGAAGATGATAGTCTAACACACCAAAGTTTGATACAGCTCTAAATAAGCTTTGCTAACTCACCTTGTCCTACAGTGTATTATTTTGTAACACTGTAGTCATTTAAAAATCAAACCTCCCTAAAGAACCATAAAATGTACAGCTGCTAATAAGTGTAGCACACTACAATTATGCTCTTTAAAAAAAGCCAAATTGACCTTTTTCATCATGTTGCATGGGAAATTAAAATACCAGGCAAGTAATAAGCACTGCTTAAACTATATAATAATGCAAGGTAATTATAGGTTCTAATGCTATTTAAAGTCCTATATCAATTTTGTCTTGCCACAGAACTAAGAGGCTCTGTTCTGAGTAAGGCTGGCAGAGCCTCCGGTAGTACCCACTGAAATAAGACACACACGCACTCCTAGGTTTCATTTCTTAAACCCTTCACATCTCTGTTTTTTTCAAACCACGATTCTAGTATCATTATTAAAGTGCCTAATATATTTCTGTTGTTCGCTTCATTTATTACATGCCATAATGGGGCTGCATATCTTTAGTGTTGGTTATGCACAATTAGCACTTAGTTATTGTCTTGTCACTTCAGCCCATACAAGACAAACTTCTTTAATGTAAGAAGTCAGCTAATCTTCATCAGTCAATGTTTGTTACCCTGAGTGCAAAAGATTTTCATCATAGTTAGCACTCTTGGATCTGAGGAAGTGAACTTTCTTTCTCTTCCCCCCTAAAAGGAAAGCTGTTGTGATTATTTTTAATATTCTTCTTTTACCATTACAAGCATGAACTAATTTACAATTTTACTTTGCGGCTAATATACATCATACTGTGCCCTAGGGCCACTGATCCCCCTGGAAAAGTGTTCTTAGTTGCTTCTGAAACAGATCTTTCCTGGGATATTTAATAATATGTCATTATTGACATATTGTCATTTCTGAACCTTCAATCTATTCTCTTATTTGATATTTACTTTGCATGTAATTTGGGCAAAGGGTTACTGAAATAGTATTACAGGAGTCTTAGGCTGGGAACCGAAGAATTGATTTACCTGAAATACAGTCTAGTTCATCTAGTCAAAAATGGGGAGCAGGTCCAGAAGTTTCAAAGAATTTCAGAAATTCTCAAAAGTGGCCTTAATCCTAATAAAACAGACTTCCATAGGGTAGCTTTCTTCCTCACACTCTGGGGCTAGTGACACTCTGAAGAATTAATTTTGTTGATTTTTATAATAAATTCTATTTAATGGATGCTCCAACTTAGCTCTTCTGTGATTCCTATGGCAAAGCATCCCATTGACTACATTCTCTCATTAATAAATAGCTTTAAATATTTTGTTTTCGTTAAATGTATAATAATAAAAAATAAAAACGCTAGACACTTGACCCATCGTCAGTTTTGAGTTTTTCTATATCTGCTGTGAAACTTCTTTTTCTTTTCTTACAAACAGAATAATCTTGCCAGTCACCATGCCATTAAAAAAGTCTGGTGCTCTTCTCAGAATCCATTTTTCTTCCTCTAGTTGAGCTAATCAAAACCAGACAGCAGATTCTGAGTGAGAATGAGTTTATAAGATAGAAGTTTAATTTTTCTTTCTTTGTTTCATGCTGCCTCTTTGTATGCAAAAAAAATATGCTTGAACTTCTTTAGATCTATTCTTCCCTTTCACTCGAGCCACTATCCCTAATGTGGAGTTTATTTATTGAAGAGAATATTCTTATTTGCAAACACAATAGAGAGATCCAAAAATCACCAGTGGAGGTAGCAAGGCTCACCAGCTATTGCAAGACATGTGTGTTTGACCTTGTTCCCCACTTTCACTTACTCTTCCTCCATTAAATTTTAAATCCTTTGAGTCATTATTTATACTGATACAGGTACAACATAGCTGGAGTACTACCAGGGAGTATCTAATGCTCTCTGCTCGGTTACATATTTCAGATTATCAGATACTGTCGGCCATTTAGGCTTTTTCCTAACAAAATATATGCAACGTTCATGAGCAGACTAAAATGTTTGTTCAGTTTGCATTACTTTGTCTTTGCCAACAGTGAATTTCTTCTGATGTTTTGTGCCCAGCTGCACCTTCTAATGCCTTCTCTCTTCCAAGCTAGCTAATTATATTAACTTGTATCACATTGATCCTTGGGGCAGCCCGTTCTTCGGATTTGCTGTTGTATGGCACTCATATTCCTGTCCTTTAAATAGTTGATCCTGATCCTGGCCCAGGTGAGAGGGGCCTGCTCATTTTTGCTTAGTGCTTTTTTGGGAAAGATTCAGTGATTTTTCCAATTTTATGTACAACTTCAGTGTTTGCTTTATTATTTTTGAGCATCTGTGACTCACCACCCAGCTCAAGTCTGTGTGGATGGTAGTTAGACTCCCTTGATTTCAGGAGACTTTTGTTCAGGCCATAAACTCCATCTGAACTAACTCAGAATGTGCCTGTCCAATTTTATTGGCCTCCTGAAGGTGAGATTTTCCGAGTCAAAAGAAAAACACATTGTCTCACGTACTGTATTCTAGGAAGACAGACTGTAGACAGGACTGTAGATGCAGGACTGAAAGAGATCATCTGAGCTGCTGAGCCTAGTAGCCTGGTGTCAAATACACACTGTCTTGTATTTTCCCTTTCATAAAGCTATTCTGCTCTAGGATCTAATTGCTCCATCCAGACAGTTTTTGACATATTTTCCCTATTTTTTCTTGAAACTGATGCTTAAATCTGTAGGGATTTTGTGAATATTAAGCTCTGCTCCTAGCCTAAAGGTTTTAGCATCCCCTTATCTTTCATGTCTCTGCCCAGCTTACTCCTAATTTGAAGTTTTTCCATCTCCTAAATACCCGCAGAGCTTAGTGACAGTCATCTTAATGGTGTGAGTGTTCCCCTTTCTTCTCTGTAAACATATTAAACTTCTCAGAAGCACTTCACCTCACATTGGCAGGAGCCCCAATACAGTTGATTTCTGCAGAATACTTAAAAGGAAAAAATGGAAACCACTGGAAAAATAAACTTGTAAACAGACACCGCCTTTCACACTTTGTCAGGTTGCATGTGCGTGACTAGCAAAATGGAGTGGAAAATCTTGCGAGTGGGCTCAGCTGTATCTTTTCTTGACACTTTTGACTACAGTGATGATCTCAGTCTGCCTTCGGCTTTCCCACTTGCTGGAGTTTCTGTGTCCTTCTTTTCACTCTCTGTCGGCTGCTTTAGCAGCTTGTTCCATACTTCTGCGATATTTTCTCTGCTGTCTGAAGTCAGTTCGAAGTATGGTTTGAAACTCCCATCTGCTGTCACTGAGGGGTGTTTAAATCCACTGTTACATCCTTCTATCAGAAACAGCCTTTATTTTAATGGGAATTGAACTGAAAATTGTTACATACTCATTCAAATCACTGTCCTGATGTAGCTGTAAACACTTACCTCCGGTGTAAATTGTAAAATGCCCACACAATGCTGCCTTTATTCTCTGTCGAGTGGGGAGGAGGGAAAGCAATGCCAGGGACATCCTTATTTCAAACACCAACATTAGATTTTTACATGAGTGGTCATTTTATAAATTTTGAAGACTCAAATACTGCTTATTTTCATTGAGTGTCTCTAAATTTAGAATAAAAATTAATGCGTTTTCCATACCTACTTTTAAAAAAATAATAAATTAAAACCACATCAATTGAGATTTGTTGTTGTAAGTTGAAGTAGGATTCTGTGTATATATATACTCTGTATCATGCTGGTAAAAATGTACAAATCCAGGCAGAGCTCCCACTTTCCAGCCTTTGATAATAAGTGGGCATTCTGACAGAACACTAGAATTAGTAAACCATAGGTGTGGACTGGTGAACTGTGATGTAAAAAAGTGGCTTTGTTCTCTTAGCAATGCATGTAGATTAACATTCATTCAAGTTACACTGGAAACTCAAAGGAGCTTTTAAAAAAAGAGGAAAAGACGAAGTTACATCATGGAGTGCCCAAAGCAGAGTAGAAGGGTGTGGGTGGGGTAAGTCTGAGCTTTCTTTATCCTAGAGGAAATAATTTAAATGCTTCCAGATTTTGTTTCTTTCTACATCAACAAAGATATGGCATTACCAGGGGAAGCACTTCACACACAGCCATCTTTGTTCACAGCAATATTTCTCTCACTTTCTTAAGAAGTCTTCAGTACCTTGACACATCTTGTACATCAGAAAAGATGACAGACAGCAGTGAGATCTCCTTAAATATCTGTTCTGAACAATGAAATAGCTATTTCTCAAAATGGAAGTTTCATAAATCTTGTGATTAGTCTAGGCACACCTTCCCCTTCCAAACAAGGCGATAACAGGCATCATTTTGTAATATAAATGACCTTCCTTTTGCCATTGTAAAATATGACAGGAGTTCTAGGATGCAGGTTAATTATAATGGTCATTCTACTAATGTCACAGTCATGTCAAAAGTAGTACTATCAATTTCTGGTGGTAAGTCCAATCTGGCATGTTAATGCAGCCTATTGTATATTTTTCCCCGTTCATCTTGCATGCCTATTAAATAAATTGGGTGAGGATTTTAGGGAAGGCTGAAGACTACCATCTGCCTGCTAGAAGAGTAATAATCTTGCCTCATTATATACTCCTAACCCAGTAGCATCTCAATATGTTCCTTGACTACATTTCATATACATGCCCAAATTGTGCCCTGATTTAAATCCTATGTCAATTCCACAAAAAAAACAAACCAAAACAAAACCACTTGACGGAGGTGGAAAGCTAGGCTTGAATTTACCCTTCCATTTTAAAGCTGAGGTAGGTTTAAGTCTTAGAGTGTGCAAAACCAATCTGAAGTAGTTGCAAGATTTAGCTCTTTGACTTCAGAACTGGCTAAATCTGCTTTTGAGAGTCAAATGAGGTTGAAAGTGTGGATGAACAGAATTTGTCATATTTGTCATATTTCAGCCATCTAATTGCCTGGTCTAATTGCATTTAGGAGCTAGCATGCCACCTTTAAGTGTTTTTCACCTAGTGCTTACCTCTTATCACCTAACAAGTGCATAATTCACACATTTAATACCCAGGAGCACGTGCAAGCCTCACCATCAGTCTTTGCTAATTTGTTTTGGTCACCGAACTTTCACCATACAAAAACAGTTGCGGAATTTGGGCCTTAAGTATGGCAAGGAACAGGTTTCTCCCAAGGCACAGAGGATCACCCCACCCCGTGTGCAAACACAGCACCAGATGAACCCAGAGGGAGCTTTAACATGCAGACAGACCCCCACCCCACAGATTATCACACAGCCGAGCGTGTCTAGACAGGCCACTGGCAGCCTTTCCGCAAGACAGCTGTACACTTGGAAGGTAAATGATTTGTGGAACTGTGTATGTTTAAAGCCACTCATGCATAAAGCTGTCAAATGCCATGTAGACATAGGTAGAGCATTTCTGGCTCGACATATTAACATAGCAAAAGCAAAGGCATTGACATATTTTATTGGGAAAGGCATCCTGACTCCCTCGTGTAGCTGATGTAGTTTAATTCAAACTGTGGCACTTCTCTGAGGGCTGGGAAAAAAATCCTTCAGCCAGGATTTTGATGCAAGCAATATTGCAACAATTCATATGTGAAAGTATTGCCGTGCATGTGAATTGCACTCCAGCAGTGTATTCTTGATTTACTAGATATTTTAAACAAATTAGTCTATTAATTTCTCTATTATGCCAGAACAGAAAGGAATATGTAGCTGAATAATATTCACAGTTCAGAGTTAGTGCCTTCTGCTGGGCGAGCAGAAGTGTTTTTGTCTCCCACTGGTGCCTGACCTGCAGGGAGAGCTGCCCTGCCGCACAATAACACTCTGATATGGTGGGCAGTGCTGACTGGACGTCTGCTGCTCAGTCCCCATCAGTAATCCTTGGGCTAACTATAATGGAGTGACTGATTTGTCACAATAACTGACTTCCCCTGTTTTAGTCCACGTTAATCTGTATGGTCCTTTAAAAGAAACTATAAAGGACTTTTTTTTTTTATTTTTTAATTTTTTTTTAATAAGACTTCTCTGGAAAAAAAAACTTTTACGTATCAGCACTAGTTTAGACTTGTTTACCAAATCTGATAAAATGCACAAAAGAATTTTTGTCAAGTTGTCGATGGACAAAATTACAAAGGATGGGAACTAGAGAACCTGCCAAAGAACTTGTTTGCTTTAACAATTCTGCATTTCAACACACCTACTCAAAATACTTCTGTGTTGTTAGTAGACTAATATACCAGGATTGGAAGGATAGCAGGAACCTGTAAATTCTATGAAAGTCTTGACCATAAGTAAGTTAAAGATTTCAGGATCATTCCATAATCTCTATTTTCAGTCATCATCAGCAGCAGGCAGTAATCCTACAGAAAAAAAAAGTCCACAAATAAACAAACCAATTTTCCTTTAAGAGCAGGGCTAATTCTTTTCAATCCACTTTTTTATTACACTATTTTCCCTCTATTTAGCTAGCATAAGGATAAATTTCCAAAGCTACCCAGTTGGAAAATAAATGGGTTCACTGTTTGTCTAGCATTCCAATCTTCACAAATGTAAATCGTTCCAACTGCTACTCATTTAAACCTCCAACTTCACAAAACATTAAAGGACCGCTTTCAATACGCAATTTAATCTGTGACAATTCACCAAGATTTCTGCTTGAACATCATTAGAAATTGACTATCTGATGAAGAGACACCACTATCAGAGGTCAGACGGGTCAACCCGTGTCATTTACGTAGTTTTACTGGGTCAACTACAGCAGGCACCACTACTTGAAGGTTAAATTGTGACAATTAAATACATATACAACTATTCCCAGCTACTCTGTTGTTAAATCTACCGTAAACAACACAAGCATTTATATCTGACCCTAATTGTGTCCAAGATGTCACCATTTGGAAATTATACAAAAAAGGACATTATAATCCGTTACACATTAAACAATACTTTATGTAGTGAGATCCATAATTAGCTGGTAGAAACTGATTTCATTTATCCACATCAGTGTTAAGGGGTTCATTTAGGTTACTTTCTTTCATTTTAATTGGAATAATGTGAGCAGTGCCTCCCAATATATTTTATATAGCTGGAGAGTTCACTATAAACAAAGGCACATAACCCTGCCAAGGCAGTCACTAGGGAAACTCTTTTTCTATGCATTGGCCCTATTCACTTGCTCCCTAAGTATCTTCGAGAAGATTGGCTTTGTCATGGGGGAAAGGGTTGAAGGGGTGTCAGTGAAGAGCCTTCTTATATTCAAGCACACTGTTTAGCTGGGAAATTCTACTTTACTCAGAGTTTGAAGCCAGCCAGCCAGGAGCATTAACGTTATTTTCCTACTCATCAGAGAAAATCAAATGGAATATCTCAGTAGCATTTTGTAGCAATCTAATCATTTTGATGCACATAATAGTATAACAAGGTAGGTATACTGGTACCACGAGAGAGAGAGTGGTTAGCTGAGTAACTAAATTTACAATCGACTCCTACAGGAAAAAAGAAAAAGGTTTCTCTGCATACTTGCCTGTGTTGTCTCTGCACCACAATATATCTAAAGTTGTGTGTATGCTAGGGAAGGTTGCCAGAACCACAGGTTTAAATCAATTTCAGTAAAACATCCAACTGGAATATAACTAGAAATTCTTACCCGTACGTCTGCACAAGACAAATGTAACTTATCTCAGATGAGCTTGCTACTGCAGACGATCATTTTGTTTTCCTTCTGATTTGCGTTAAAGCAGGACATTTACTTTTCACTCAACTGAGTAGCCTGGGGTATTTATTCTGTTTTATCTGTCTGTTAGTGACCTGATCCAGGACTCCCACAGTCTTTGGTGGACTTTGAATGAAGTCTTTGGCTGGGGAAGCAAAAGCGCTTGAATGCACCAGATTTTGTTGAAAGCACAGGATTAATTCTGATACCAGAGCAATTCCTCTGCTAGGCTTTCACATGCATGCACATGTGTCTGTGCGTGCTGCAGCAGAGGTGTGAGCTGTGTGTTTGGTACAACAAATTTTGCATGCTTGTAAGGTCCTTATGTATAAGATAATACCACATCATTCATCCCGCAACTACCCTTTTTTTCTTTTATTATTGTAATTTCAGATTTTGTGTCGGAGACAAATTTTTCCTGAAGAACAACATGATTCTGTGCCAAACAGACTATGAGGAGGGTTTAATGAAAGAAGGTTATGCACCCCAGGTTCGCTGATCTGATGCCACATCATTAAGAATACAAAGCACTATGTTCTTTTATCCTTTTTCGCTCAACGTGTATATAAGAAATGACACAGGAACCTACTGAATAGCATAGATATAGGGAGACAGAATGATTGCGTGAAATCAAAGATGGACTGCATCTGTATGTAGTGAAAATTGCTCCAGTTCAGAGTTGAATGTTAATTAAAAAGGTACTGTACATACAGCTGGATTCTTTTTGCTCGCTCTTGGGGTTTTTGATTTGTTTGGTTTTTGTTTCTTTTTGTGTCATTTGGCATGAGATGTTTATTTTGGACTATTGTATATAATGTATTGTAATATTTGAAGCACAAATGTAATACAGTTTTATTGTGTTACCATTTGTGTTCCTGTTTGCTTCTTTGTATTGTTGCATTTAGTACAATCAGTGTCTAAACTTACTGTATATTTATGCTTTCTGTATTTACCAGCTATTTTAAATGAGCTGTATCTTTCTAGTAAAAAGAATTAAAGAGCAAATCCCAACCATTATGCTACACTTAGAGCTTAAGAATACTGTTTATATTAAAACTATTTAGAAAACTAATAACTCTAGCAGCACCTGCTGCTAATGATGCTATGGTTAAGGGTCTATCAGCACTTCTGTTACAAGCCTCTATTTTTCAGGGGTTAAGCATCTGCTGTTTAATTGCATAGATTTTCCTCACAGAGCACTTTTATTTTACTACAAAATTTTTTTTTGAAAAAACAAATCTGACCGGTTTGGAATATATATAAAAGGAGCAAAAGTTAATGATTTTGGGTGCTGCTTTTGTGCCCCTTAGGCATTCAAAATGCCTGGATTTGATTTTTAATTTAGCTGGAGATTAGGCCCAATGTAAACCAGTGCCTCTGGGTATCTTATTTTATATATNAGAGGACTTCTGTTTATATACATTTTTAAAATTTCTTAAAATTTGAGGGCACACACACTCTCTCTCTCTTTCTCTCTCTCTCTCTCTTTCCTTTTTCTTTTTTTTTTTAGTCGGGGCTTAACCCTAAAGTTTTCTGGGTCTGTGTCCTCAACAAACCCTGGAAAAAAGTGAAAGTAGAAGGCACTGTAAACAGCCCCCTCTGAAGGTCTATTTACATTAAGGAAATGACCCGGAGCTGACACTAGGAGAGTGACTGGTTATTAATTACCCACCTCAGTGAATGCTGAAGGTAATTTAAGTGCTGATGTAGATGGGACAAAACTTTGGAATACCAATACAGAAAGTGAAAACCACCACACTCAACTACACCGGGGCTTTGCTGTACATGACAACATCCTGCAGTTTTGTCCCATCAATACTGGCAATTAAAATCCTTTTGACAGAGGGGGAGTCACTGCTGACAGCTACTGTTGGCAATCAGTCCATTTGCTAGGAGAGGTGGACCTCTGTTTTTAAAGCCATGAAGCAATTGCATCAGCAGGATGTCCCTAAGTGCTCATGCCTCTGACAGAGCTTACAGGTGTTTGGCAAAGGAAAGAAGGGCCAATGTTTAAAAAGTTGTTAAATGCATATTTAATTCTTTTCTCTTTGCCACTGTAGTCTAGCTCACTGGGAAAAAAAGTCTGCATTTAAAACACAACATTAAGGAAAAAAAGAAAAAAAAAAGAAAGAAAGAAAGAAAAGAAACCACCCACTATACTCTATGTTGCTATGAAGCTGAGCTCTTGTTTTTATTTAGACTAAGAACCCTCACCTCTGCTCAAGTTGAGTGCTGTCCTTCCCTGCTCTTCCTTTCCCATTGCGCAGTTTCAATGTGTTTTTCCTGGGGATGAGGAAAGAAACTTCGCAATGCAGTGGGGTAATTCCTCTAGTGTATGGTTTGAAGTACACTGCACAGTGGCTTGATTTAGAAATGGATATTTAGTTCTAATGACTATTGTTACAGTGTGGTTTTGTTTCTGGCTGTGAACCCTTTTAAAAATAAGCATGTCTCACAAAACTTGACTATGACTCATACAGGACCAGTAAGAAATGCAACAATTCCTCAGGCTGTTCTTGTTAATTAGAAGAAATAGCTCCACATGGTTTTTCAAATTAAATTTAGCCCTGTTTTTTGGACTATCTTCTTTCCTAACTTTGAGCACAAGTCTCTCTTCCATTCCCTTCCACTGACCCTTAATGTCTTTGGGAAAACGAAGCAGTTGATATCAGAGGTACTATTAGGCTCTTCCAGATCTAGTTCAAGTGCAATAAACAAGTTCTCCTTTATGTGAAGGTGAGGATGGACAGAAAGGGAAGAATCATATTACTGTATTTTGATTCCAATTTCAATTTTCTCCTCCAGCCCCTGTTGTGTCTTTCAGTTAGGAGCCAGAAAGATCTCTCTTCTGCTTTCCACTAGTAGACTACAGACCGGATAGAAAATCCCTGGTTCAGAAATAGGGCTGGGGAACAGGAAAGATGGGGCCTTGGTTCTGTCTTTGACTTGCTGTAAGCTTGAGCAAGTCACTCAACTTCTCTGTGCCTCAGTTGCCCCTGTCTGCCAAATGGGGCTAATGCATACACTGCTTTTGTAAAGCATTTTTGCCTCTTCAGAAAACCAAGAGAGATGTGTGCAAATGTTACTAGTAGCACTAGGACATTCTGGGAGAAGCAGAGCATTCATATGTGCAGTAGGTAACCACAGTTCTGAGGTAGGAGAGCACCAAACCCAGCTAAGCCTATGAAAGGCTTTGTTGGGGATGAAGGCTACACATTAACAGTGCTGTAAATGTTAAAGCGCTCTCTCATCACCACAAAGTGCCACTGCTCAGCTCTCTATGGGGTGTATGAAGAGAGTGGAATGGGAAAATAGTGGCTTATTGTTACATGCCATGTTACTCATATGTGCACGTGTGTGTGTTTTGTGACATATGTTCAAAACAGGGAAGAGGAGGGTGGCCCTGCTGTGGAGAAAGAAATAGTCTCACCATTCTATCAATCAACCTTAATTGATGCAAGGATAAAGAAATGTTGATATGGTTGTCTGAAGTGCTGCAATGTTATGGCATTGCTCTGAGCACTTTAAGCTCATATATCTTATTGACATACATATCTCAAATTTGTACATAGAGGATACAGCATAAACTTAGATTTGAGATAGGTCAAAGATCAATTACACATTTCCCTATATTTCAAACTTCCATCTTGCCTGGCTGTTAAAATAATAACTGGGAGTTGAAATATTTAATGGAAATATTTACAACACCAATAAAGTATAATATCATAAGACAATATTGAAGAGAGATTATCTGCCGACCACTTTATTGATCTTTTTGACAGAGGCCTAGACCATTCCTTTGAGTTGCTTTTAGTTATCTACTTTTGGTTTCATTCTCCATCACTGTGTGTGTCAACATGCTCTGTCTGCATACAGCAAAATGTTTTGCTAGCGACCATTGCTCAGTTTACGTTTATTTGCCAGGCAAGAATGCTCCCACTTGTATCTTGTATCTTTAGGGTATATTATACCTCTCTCTGTACAAATCTCTTAATTTTAGCTAGACAAAAATAATAATAATTCAAAAAATCTATTATTTTTGGGTTGCTGTTTTTTAAGTCACATGGAAAAGTACAAATTATCAAACCTTGATTTTCAACTGTAGAAAGCTCCTTTGCCAACTATAACCTGCTGTGTCTGTTACCTGTCACAACTAGTGATGAATCAAGACAGCCTGGATACTGCAAAAGCAGTGACCAGGGCTAGAAGTTGATCTGTTTCATAATTGTATTTTTATCTTGCTTAACATTTTTTCTCGGTTGTTTTTTTTTTCTTAAGCACACCTTCTTGCCTCTTCCTATGCTTCCAAAATGCTCAAATTTATGCTCATGTAATGTAAATAAAAAAGAATCATCCATCAACCCCTCAAATGTTCCTGATTGCCTACATATAAAATGACTTGAGGAAAATAATAGACTGAAAAGTGGTCAGTGAGAAGGGAGACTGTGGGGAAAAGAAACAAGCAAACAGGGACCGTGGCAAGGTTTCATCTGTACAGACAAGTACTTTAAAGGCTTTTTTCAACGTAATATACAGCAGCTTCTTATAATTTTCTCAGCAGTAGGTAGTTTACAGTCATCTGTACCTAGAACAAATCCTGTCAAAAATGAAGGTCTGTAGTGATTGCTGGGTATAATTTTATACATTTAGCTGATTCTCCTGAAAGCTTCCACTGTGCTGCTGTTGTCAGACTAAATTATCAATTTAGCCATTTGTTGTTTAATGAATAAAAACTCCTATGGCATTGGAGATGTTGTGGTTTCAATAAAGCAAAAGCTTTAACAACTCAAACTACAGAAAGCAAAGTGTGTACTGTATATAAGAACAGTGTTTTTATTCTTTTAAATACCACTTTAGATAAAAAAAGCCAATTACATATTCACTTAATACATTTCTCTTACTTCAGTCCAATGATGCAGACCAAACCTGTTTACTGTTCACTTCAGTACCTTGCAAAAGGAAGCCAAAATACAACACGTGTAAGGTAATAGGCCATTAGCACAAACATGCTCCCAGTAAAAACCTTTTGTGTAGGCACCCTTTCTAGAAGCTGCCAATTGTGGGTGATAGAAGTATTATAAAGGAAGTGATTTTAATACTATTTAAGGCATTAAAAGCTAAAGAGTATCTGTTTAAAGCCTTAAAGTAAGGGTTGTGTGTATCTAATACCTTTTAAAGTGCCCTTCTGCTGATTTATATTCATCCTGAACCTGCTAATAATGAGTATACATAAGCAAATACCATCTTCCACCTATTCAGCATGTCATTGGTATGAAAGCCCCAGAAAATATCTCACGTAATCAGTGTGTTCAGAGAGTTATCTAGCACAAATTACTCATTAACTCAATAGCACATAATAAAAAAGAACATCAATTAATTAATGAGTCACCCTCAGATCACTTTGATTACAACACAGCTCTGTTGAAACAGCAGTTATAAATGGAGCTGCCTCTCTTTATTCATTGTTTGCAATTGGCCCATTATTTTGCAGAGACCAGTGTCATATTTAACACATGCCTGCAGGTAATTGTGTGATTAGTTTCATAAATGAAGATGCAGAGGGAGAACACAGAGTGTCTTCCTCTGCAGTCAAGTCTGAAGATGCAGGAATCCACTGTACCTCCTGCGAGCTGCCGTGCTGGCAGACCTTTACAGCACACACGAGGCCAGCCTCCTCTGGGCTGTAAGGTCTTAGTGACAGGACAACACCTCAGAACCAGTCGTACTCACCTCTACTTCAATCTGAAGATCCCAAAGCCCTGGGCAAACACGTTTGACTTAGGCTTCCCAACAGGCCCCATTGCTGGTACGTCACAGAGAAGAGGCAAAGAGGTTAAGTGGGCTGCCCAAGATTATGAAGCAACTTTGTGTTCTACAGTCCCCAATATCAGCATGACTTCTACAACCTCACACAACCACCCCATCCTGGGCCTTGCCAAGACAGGCTCCAGTGCTACACTGGGAACAACACATGCAAACTTCTCAAATGCTCAGGGGTGGACTGATGAGCAAGGAGAGGCTGAACATCCAAAGCTTCATTGTGGTGAACTGTGTTTGGTGAATATGAGCTGGGGAGGTGAGTGAAGGGGGATGTTTTTTTGAGTATTTTTAAAGTTTTTTAGAGGAAAGATGAATAAAAGAACACAAAGTCACCACCTAAAGTTCCTAAACTATCTTGGTTAAATGCCATTCCAATAAGCTTATAGTGTAATTATAACAGTTCCCTTAGGTAAGTAAGAAACATCTGTTAGTAACACATAGCAGGTGTTAGCAATTACACATACTGATTTTTTTAAAGTGTTTCTAATTAAAAAGAATTCTGTTTTCTGAAAAGGAAAGCATGGCAAGTCCAAACAAGCTTTTGTTTGTGTGGCTCTAGATCATGTAATATGCAAAACGATAAAGGTAAAATCAACTTAGATTAGCAAAGGTTTGCACATTTGACTCCAGATTATTGCAACCAAAACCAAACCGGGACTCACTGCATTATTGTAACTTAACATTAGTGTTTTAAGCAAAGTCTCATCTAATATTTGAAATCCTTACAGTTCATGTAATCACTGAATACGTCTAAGCAAAGTGTTTGAACCTGGGAAGATTGCTATAGTCAAGCAAAATATGACAGGGATTGGAGAAAATTACAAGGAATTCTGTATAATAGTTTTTTCACATTCCCTTTGTCCCACTGCTGGGAAACAGTTTCTAGATCATGTTAGAGCAAAATCAAACTATGTTGTCAAATTACTTTGAAAAACTAGCCAAGAGCAATTTACATTTAACAACGTGATATGTCGTGCCATTGAGAAATAACAAGAAAGAGCCACATTGGAAGCCCAGCTATTTAGAGGTGTTTTACATCCAAATTAAAAGAAAATGAGATGACAAATTTGCTTCCCTGTCCTGATTCTGTCTTTCCCTAGATGCCACGATGAGGATGTCAGGCATATCAGGATTTAAATCTCACCATAAACTTTTACTTTCTTTTATATAAAATACATAAGCAAACTAGTTGGCAGACAAAAGAGGAACACCAACATTAATACAATCATACATATGGGTATGTCTTTGTATCCAGCTGGGATCCAGGTTGTGCTTGTTTGTCATATACAAGTCTGTAGTTCCTTTCACAAAAGTGTCTCCAAACTCCAATGCAGAAAAGTAGTCTTTCTACCTACAGTCTACAGCAGTACAGATGGGATTATTTATCTTTATGTTCTTCCCAACTGTGGCTTTTATGAGGACAAACATACATAAAATAATGGGTATGAAAAACCCTATCAGTAGACTGTTACACCAAAGAAAAAAATGAATATGTATTTTATTAATCTAGATGAATGCACAGATCTGGAAAGAAAGACCAGACTGTTAATATTTTTTCTGCTTTCAGGAAACTTGGTTTTTATCTTATGTTATCCATAAGTATTTCTAAGCATCTTTATCTCTTATTCAAAGCATGTAACATTTGTTTTAGTCTTTTTTTATTGTCAAGGTCATTGAAACTTCTATCAGTTGAATCCAACCAATACACTGACAGTATTGTAACCAGTTTTCTGGATGAACAGAGTAAGAAAAAAACAATATAAACCTTTTAACTCTTACAGTTTCATTAGAAAGAACTTTTAGGTACTTTGTACATAGTTCTATCAGCTATTCATGACTGCAATATAATAGCCATGTATCCAAACCAGATGCCACACAGTTAACCAAACATATGAGCTGTGAACAATAAACACGTAACAATCACTATAAAAGTATTATGATGAGGATTTTTCCATTGAAATTGAAGCAGAGTATTTCAGTACTCACTGTACAAAATGCCTTTCCAGAGTACAGTAGTCTTTCGAAAATGAGTGCGTATTAATTAAAAAAAGAAGGTGATAAAGCAAGATAAATGCCTAACAAATGTCTTTAATTTAGAATGACAGCTTCACATTTGTTCCTACAGTCTCTCAATCATCATATAAGTGATCACTGCTAAGACTGGAGCAGTAAGGAAATCTCTGCTTTGTCCTCTCATCCCAGTTTATTTTGAGAGCATTATGATAGACTTTTTCACTCTCTTCCCCTCAAAGTCTTATTAAAAAAAGGCAATCACCTTTGCTGTATTTTGTTTGGCTGGCTGGAAGATCTACCTGGAGGTAAGGTTCTCAAGCTATGATGCTCAAGTGGACATAAGCTCGTGAAATGAGCTGGATACAAGACACATATCTCTCTTCAAAGTCAAGCTTAGTACCATCTACTCACTAAGGTCGCTTTAACTCTGGAGACAAGCACTTGAAGGTTAGATATTGTGGTATCAGCAGAGCACACCTGGATCCACCAAGTGTGGACTTACTCTCTCTGTCTTTGTGTCCATTTAGAAAATAGTGTTCAGGCCCTCACTATGTCTTGGAAGTGGTGTGAAGATAAACACATTACTGATTTTGGGATGCTGAAAGAATAGTGATACAGAAGTCCACAAGTTAACTAAGCAGGACAGAGCACTGAAAACCTTCCACAGACAGAGTAGGAGGACTGTGCCAAGGCAATGGAGTCCAAGAGATAAAAGAGACCTCCTGCCTATTGCCTAGTATCTGCTTAGACCTCCTGGCATATATTCTTCCATCTATCCAAAGCCCTTCTAACATACAAGCTACTTATTTTAGTAGTATGATGTCGTAGTGTCACAAGTTATCAACATTTTCAGCAACCTGAAAATCCCTTTAAACTGTCTGCAAATTTCTGAAGAACATCCCACAGATCCCACACCTTTCCTTTAATTAGGGATATGTGCTCTCGAAGTCTGAAAGTCATCTGGAAGCAACTCTGCTTAATTGAAGTCATACTATATAGGATCATGTTGCTGGCATTTACTGGGAAAGTGAAGCAACACAGAACTATCATAAAATTTCAGGGTTGCGGTCACCTTTGTCTCATCATGTAGTACTGTAATAGTAAGTTTATAGAGAGGTTGGATTTTTAAGGACAGGCTGGGTATCAATTTGTTCCAAAGTTTTTATTGTGCTAATGAACTGTAACAGGTCTAATCTATTTTTAGATGGTGGCATTTCAAGTCTTTCTTCTCCTCAGTTCAAAATCCATAATGTAGAGATAATATACCACTTTTCTACCTCACAGGATCTGTGAAGGTAGTAATTGTGGGATTTTGCAACAATGCCAGCTAAGCATATAAAACACCTAAGCTGGAGGACAACAATATATACAATTCTAGCTTAGGAATTCTCTAAAACACTAGTTGCTGGACACTAGAAAAGTACTGGGAAAAGGTTTGCTCTGCCTATACTTTTTCTTATTACAGTTTCAAACCATCATTTAATAGTCCATGTCAGAGACAGGCACTTGGCTAGATAAGAATTTTGGTCTGACCCAGAATGGCCATTAAAACAATTACAATCTATACAATTTATTTTCACGTTCCTGATTAGTCTTTACAAAGTGTATCCCCATTATCCCTGCCTGCTTCTCAGGCCATTATTATTTGGTTGATTACACAAAGCAGAAGCAGATGAGATCTGAAAGATCTGAAATAGAGGGTGAGTAAGATCCTTGAGGCTAAATTCTCAGAAGAAGAAAATGTTGCAGCTGTCGTTTAAAAAGATGGTACCTTCAGACCTGCTACAGCTGTGTCTCCTTACAGTCCCTAGCAAAAGGAAAACCAAATAAAATTGAGCCAGTACCACATCCTCAGTGGGTCCTCTGTGTCCGATCTCCTATGGACAAAGAGCACTGGGAACAAATACATTTTGGTTCTGTTGGAGTATACAACAGTAGCTAGTATAGCAAATCATGACTCAAGCCATGGCAAACTGACTTTCATTCAACACCTTAGTCAAAATTTGGATGTAGATCTTTAGACTAGAAAACTTACTATGGTAAGTTATCATGGCCCCTTATCTCTCTTAAAGACACTGAAAAATGGTCCTCCTTGAGGCTTCTCTCCTGTAGGCATGTAACCACCTCTCCAATTAGACTTCGGTCCATTAGGTGTTACTAATCGACACACATCTGTGAACTGCAAAATAATCTATTTTTACAAGCAGCAAAGCAACTTAGCAAGAACTCACATACAAAAATTGAGCACAATCAGATTAACACAAAAATAAAAATTTTACTTTTAGTAGTCTTTGAGTATCTTATGTTTTAAACAAACAAGCCAGTGAAAATAAGGGCTTTCAAAACTAACCTCTGACAGGCTGTTGTAGCAGTTCAAGATTTTTTCTATCCCTAGCAATCTCCTCTGCCTCTGTCTGACAGTTCTCTACCCCCAGGACACCACAGACAGCCCATTAGTTGAAGCCATCATGGAAGGCATTGTAAGGCACTGCAGTATGAACAGGGCTACTGGGGTGCAGGCACATAACTGTCTGCTGCTGGGATGCTCCGCCTCTGCAGTAACATGGGACAGAGATGAGAAGCAGGCTGCTGGGGAGAAAGGGGTAAAATGCAGTAGTACATCCAGCCTTGCTCCCCTATCAGAGCCTACTTACATGCTTCATGGGTTCTCAGATGGGGGTTTGACCCTTTCAGCCCAGACAGGCGTGCCATCATAAGTACATCTCACAGTTTCATTCTCAAGAGTCGAAAATGTTGGGAGACATGTATTTGTCACTGGTGCAAACTTAGTGACTTGTAATTGTCCCATTTTTTGCTCTCTGGATATTCATTTGGAACTTTTTCCCTAAAAATGAAGATTTGCACCTTTTATCACTCTTCCTGCTGCCTCTTCCTAGCAAAGCCCACAATTCTGCCAGCATGCAGTTAAAATGTTTCAGCAATGGCAGTGACAGTTTAAAATGTAAAGGGATAGAAATGATTAGTGCTAGCAAACTTTTTATTTTAATGGAAGTTAGACAAGCTCCAGGCATATTTGCACCTGCAATTGTTTGCTTCTTCCACTGTTGTGCCCCACAGATCTGCTTGTTTCAATTGATGCTAAGGCAGTAACCCCCAGAACGTATCCATATCATTCGCTGCTTTGTGCTAACACATTTTCAAATCACATATTTAATGGTCATAATCACATTTAAACTCAGGCTGTGCAGTCCAGTCCTGTATTTATTTCCAGACAGAAAACCAAAGTCTTGCATTGTCCAAATTACCTAAACTACAGCTAAATTAGCTAAAGGAGTGTGTGGAATTGTTTGCTTTTTCCCAGACTTTACTATTTCTACTATTTAGTAGTAGCAAAGAACCCACACAAAACTGGGTGTTTGTGTTACTCAGTCACCAATAAAAAAGTTCCAGGTATAAAGTGTTAACAGAAGAAAGAAAAAGGAGGAAAGGTGATGAGGAATCCTCATCATCAAGGAAGTGAAATGGTTTCTCCCAAATCACATAAGTCAATACCCATGAAGACCTAACTCATGGGAATGCCTTATCACAGGCTGTAAAAATCCTGCTTCTTCCAGGGTCAGATTGAAAGGAATTGTCCTTAAATATACAGGATTATCCCACAACCTATCATTAAAGAAAATTCCCCCACAGTGGGATCATATACAAATCTTTAGTCCAGCATTGAAATGAGTTCTACTTTATCAAAAATATGACTCACGTGAAAGTCCATGACTGATTGTTTTATGCCTACCTCGAAGGAGGCTGCTGTACAGATGTTTCAACCTTGAAATCCCCTTTCTACTCCTTTTTTTCCAGCTTTGCTTCACTGCCATATATGAAACCTCACCTTTTGGTCAGAATTGCTCCAGCAAAGAGGGCAAGGGATGACTCTGCCCCTCTGGAGCCAGTTAAGAGATATTTTGACTAGAGCATCTTGTAGTACCATTTGGGGTTTTTTTAAGAGTGGCTCTACATTATTGATTTGGGGTTTTATATGTTATAGTATAGAAAGGAAGAAAGGATATTTCTCAAATGCCATAAAGATCATAATGTTTTTTAGTTTATTTTTCCTTTGCCAGAGGGACTAAGTGCATATTCACTTCTTCAGTTCCTCATATTACAATCTGTTATATTGTCACTGAAGGCTCAGAAGAAGATCCTGTTTGCATTTCCTTAATTAGCCTTTAACTTCTTGTAAAGGCAGAGAGAAAAGATTTCAAATAGTTTTAACAACTGCCATTTCTGTAGCAACCGTCATAAACAGGGATTACATAGGTGACAGTAGACCCTCTGAACAGATGTGTCCTCTGGGAAAATAAGTAATGGCTATAGTGCCAGAAACCATTTGCTGCACATCTGGGGAGGGGCGACTTTCTATTGCAGAACGAGAAATCCTTGTGCTGCAGCTACCCTACCCTTTACCCGTACCTTCAAAGGGGAGTGTATGTGAACGTGATTGATTAATAGGCGAGCATTTTATGGAACTTGTACATCTTTCTTTTTCAGAGGAGGTAATTTCAAAGCCTAACAATAGGAACATCCTAATTTGCTTTATAATCAAATAATGGACTCGTATGGTGGATACCATGAATATGTTCATTTAGGCCATCAAGCAGCTGGGCATAAAAGCTCGTAATTGATGTTACTACGTGAAAAGTAACATTAGCTAGAGTTTCACCGGTTTGATAACATCAAAGTAATGTATGAATTGATGTGACTGGCACAAATTGGAATATAGAAAGTCACTATCCTGGGTCGGATTTCCTCTCTACCCAGTATTCTCCCCTTTCCAGCTGCCGTTGGATGCTTTACATCAGTCTTTCTCATACCATCACTTACAAATCCAAAGAAGTTCAATAAGGATTAGAAAAACCCTAAATAAATAAATAAATAAATAAATAAATAAATAAATAGAAAACTGAATTCTAGAAAGAAAAGGATAAAACTTAAGAAAGTTTATTGCTGGCAGTAGGTCAGTCCTCCCGGGTGGTGGAATGAAAAGTAGTTGTAATTATCAGCTCCGCATGTTTGTAGTCATTAGGGATTGCTAACTACCTTTAATCATGGCTATGGTTCAGTTCCCTCAGGGCAAGGGAGCAAGCATTTACACCTGCAGCCAGTAATTACAGCTACTTTCACTCCCCTGCCATGAAGGGACGGAGCTGCTGCTGGCAGTGAGCAGTTGGGAAAGTGGCATTGGAGAGGCTGTGCATACAGCCAGGCCCAAAGGATGGAAGCTGCAAAACAGTTGGGATGCATCACTTTAAAACATGGGAATAATGTAGACACTCAAAAGTGAGATAAAACATGCATTGCCTTATATCTAGACCTCTAGAAGTTAAAGACTAGCTAAAGTCGTGATGTTTGATATCACTGCAAACCTTGATATGTGAATTTCCAAATACAATGTTCTTTGTTTTTAAAAAATAATTTTTGCCCTGGGACTTCTCATCCCCTACACAGTATTTTATACTTGGGTGTACACAGCTTTTTTCTAAAAGGCATAAAATGTTAATATATTTATATTAAAATATCCTGTGCAAACTAGTATTTTATATTTCACAAAAAAATAACATTTCAATGAGTTTTAATATCATTTTTATGTGATTTAAAATTTAAATTTATAAATTAAATTAGCATTTTTGGTTTTCATCACCATTTCATTGTTATTATATGGAAAACATCATGTCCAAGTCAACCCTTCATCTTGAATTTTTAAGTGCCTTGAAGTAAGAAAATGTCAGTTAGTTGTAAAAAATGAAAGTATATTGAAAACTTTTCTCATATAAATTGGCTGAAATATTTTCTACTCAAGCTTCAAGCAGTGTGAGTTGAGGTTTTTGCCTTTTAAGGTGAAATGGATAGTCTTCTGCCCAAAAGATGAAAACTTTTGTAAGTGATAAGAATTAAAATAGACAGGAGGGAACAGCTAGAACAAACAGGACAGAAGATCTCATTTAAGGTATTGGGACCATTATGAATAAGATTTATATGTATATATATATTTATTCATGTATACACATACACATTGTTATGCATGAAGATGCATACCGATAGTGCCAACGGGGTCCCATTGCCCATGACACAATCGTCATGACTCTTTGGTCGCTAGTGGCTGGGCTGTGCGCCCAGGAGCAGGCACACTCCTCTGTCTGCCAGAGATGGACTCCTGCTGCTGCTTTGGTGAAGTCACTACTAGGGAGGACTACAGGACCAGAATGGATCAAAGGGAAGGATCAAAAGGCCAGATGGAGATGCTGAGCACTACGATCCATGCCTTTTTACAGGCAAATGAACTGGTGAGGCAACGCAGATCAATGACATGACCGGGAGTTAAACACCCTGCTCCTACAAGTCAGTTGTGAGTTAGATTATCAGGGCAGAGAGCAAAATTAGGCATACATGACAGCTGGTACATTTCTTCAGGAGCTAAGATTTCCACAGAGGAGCTCTGAATTGCAGCACCCATCACTGAGCTAGCTGTTGTATACCTCTACCAGTATATTTACATCTTGTGGTCACAGACCACAAGAGAGGGTTATGGTGGTGCATTGCCTTAGCAGAACCCAGAGGGCATGTTGCAAGCTGGAGTGTTATGTCATTTCCTGGGTGATCTGGGCAGAAACAAGAACTGGTGTGACCCAACCTTTCGTTTCCTATGGAATTCATAGGAGCACTGTGACTGTGACAGACACTCCGTGCATACATGACAGGAATGAAAGCACTGATCATGTTGAGATTCTGAACAGGAGGACCAGACTCCTCATAATGTCTCTCTGAGCCATCATATAGTACACAAGCTAGCTCTTCCTGGCGTTGAGTCTAAAATAATCACAATACAAAATGAAAATTATTCTGATTATTACAAATGGGCAATTCAAAGTCAGTGTGATGTATGATAGTTTAGCAGCTTCCCATGAAAAGAGAACTTACTGCTTCTATCCACCTTTTACTGGTTACGACAGTATAAAAATATTTATAATTATATGCATTTATGTTGAGTCAGTAAAATTAATAATTGCAGGAACTTTCCATAGACTGTTCAGAGTTGGCCAAGGTTAGAAGATTCCCCTTGAAATGTACAGCAATAATGTATAACCCTCTATCAAAGGTTAAGTAAAGCCAACTTTCATTTGAGTGAATTTGAGTTTTTCATTTTCATTTGAGTTATTTATGATTAGCAATATATTTGGCCAAATGTTCACTTTGCAACTAAAACAAAAACAAGGGGAAAAAACCCCCCAGCCTCCCCAAGAAAAGAGCTTTACAGGCAAGTCCAGACTGCTGTTATTATGAGCTGCTCCAACAGCTAAACTCATAGATCACAACTTATTGAGGAAGGGAACAAAAAATGAACCAGCCTGAGCAATGAAGGGGTTAATTATTAGACCTGAGTTAAAGGTGTCCTCACAAGTAGGCACTTCATCAAGCAATGGAGTCAGGAAACAAGGGAGAATAGATGAAGGTGCTAGGGATAATAATGATGGCAAGTAATGATTTCCCTAGAGATGATCTGATCTATGGCCACAAGCAAAGAAAAAAGGCTAGAAAGTACTATAACATTACCTTGGAGTACTTAACAGACTCGAAAGCAGTAACCCGATGTCAAAAAAGGCCCATCACCCTGCTCATTTTAGGTAAAAGAGTTATGCCAAAGTACAAGAGGGGAATGCAAAATTCACATCTGAAATTAAACAGCTGAAAGGTATGATTTAACAATGCTCGAAACTCAATAAGCCAAAGATAAACAGCAAATTAGATGACTCAATGTCAGGAGGAAAAAACATCTTCCATCGATCCCATCGTCAAAAATTAATCTGCCTGAGAATGCCCTCTGCTCCAATCCCAGAACTGATGAAGAGTGGAGGAATAGAGTAAAACCTATGTACTAGTGCTTCACCTTCAGGCTAGACCCTGATTACAATCTCCTGTGAGACATTTCAGCATGAAGCGCCTCTCATGTTGGGACTGCAAAATTAAATTGCGATCAATACTTTACAAAAATAATTGGGGAAAAATGTTCAGAAGTCAGAGCTGTGCTGTGTGCCCAACAAACATATGAAAGTTGGTGTGTTTTTTTGCTGTTTGTTGGGGTTTTTTTTTCCTTTCTCCTCACCTTATCTTTCTGGGGGTTAGTCCTCAGGATAGATCAGTTCAAAGGTGTCTCTTGGTAATACTGTTCTTAGAATAGTTTCACTCACCTTGTTAAGGAATTTCAGAAGCAGCAAAGCATTTACAGTGTACTAAGTGCATTATATTAATGCCATGTTTTGAATCTCTCCCTTGCTCTTTATTTCTTTGTTGTTACTTCAATCTAAATTTATATGCTTTTAATTACTTTTTAGATGATTGACTATTTTTGTGACAAACCATTTCTTATTTTTAACTGACAGTGTTAAAAAGAATTAAATTCATGCAGAAGCATGAAAACAGTGAATGCACCTTGTGTTTCAATAAAATCTTTCTGGAGATGTTAACGTTTTCATAAACCTAAATGTTAAGATCCAGAGTTAAATTTAGAATAAAATATATGTAAATAAAACCATCCAAGTCTTCAGAAGTTCGTATTACAGATTCTGCTACTTTTCCTGTTTCGAAGTGTTCCTACCTTTGTTTACACTGATTCCTAAAAGATACACACATACAAACTGGAAGAAAGCAGTTGTTTTTAATTTCTGAGTCTCACAATTAATACAAATGGAGAGAAAGCGTGAGCAGAACAAGATGCTGTTCAAATTATTGCAGGATTTTGTATGTATGCACAGTTGGCAACAGATATTCTAGAGCTTATTGGCAGGTTTAGAAGTGTATTTAGGATAATCCAAGCAATTTCAATGTTAAGATGTGCTACAGGACGTATCAAAAAAGGAAGTGTTCAGAATATGTTTCAATAATGTACAGCAAAACAGGGAAGGGAAGGGAAGGGAAGGGAAGGGAAGGGAAGGGAA
>VZRW01008436.1:181204-236766 GCA_013398125.1 Aegotheles bennettii
TTTATGTTAATGAAGGGAGCAAAGCCTGGGATGGATGATCAGGAAATACTTTGAAGTAGTCATCAGCCACTTGTTTGTGGTTGGCAGTGAGAACTCCTTCAAAAATGAGAGCAAAACCCTTCTTTTTAAAAAATGCACAATGCAATGAAACAGAAGAACCCAATGTAAATAATATCTGTACATTATAGTTATAAAACCTGCATTTTTTCAAGCCGTAAAACACAGCAGGAGGTGTGGTTATCTTAAGGAGGAGGGAAAGGGGGAATCCTGAGGGATTTTATAGTCAGATGCCTATAATGCCCCACAGGTGTGATTATCTCATGACAACCACTTGCAAAAAAAAAAAAAAGCTTTATTTTAAGGGAGAGAGCAAATATTCTGGGCAGGGGAGGAAGGAGAAAACAGGAAAAAATGGCAGATTTGAATGTTGAGCATCTTCAGCCCAGTTTCTGCTGTCCTCACATATTCATTTCCCTCTTTTTGATCTTTGACTATAACAGTGAAATTTTTCCCTAAATCTAGCTGGATTTATTTGTTTCTAAGGCAAAAATGTAAGTAAGTAAAAGTGTTACAGCTATCTGGGCCCGATTTTCAGCCAATTTCTTGTGTCAGAGTAACTGGCACCCACACATATCAACTCCTGTAGTTTCATCTAGCAGAAGTCACAACTGAAGTAAAGTTTGGTAATGTTAGTGTCTTGTGGACACAGCACAGCAATGGAGGTTGGTGATTATTTCACCTACAATGTAAAACAAACAAATGTGTCTACTCACCAATTTTGTTAGAAGCTCAAAATTTGTCAGAAGGCCTGCAGATCTTTTGAGAATATTTGAACTTGATTTTTCTTGAGTTTTCTGCTACAAGACACAGAAAATACTTCATAGTCCTGAGCTAGCCAACACTAAAAAAATACTATAGTCAATGAATGCCATTACCCAGAATTTGGGTATGTGTTGGTTTGGAAAGAACATAAACGATTATTCCCAGGAGATCTCGATGATGTACCTTCTCTTTGCCAATACAGAATGTAGGAGATTCTATACATTTAAATGCAGTTGCATATAGACATCAAACCAAATGTACAGCCTTTCTTCTGATCCCATTACTGGTCAAATTTATTGAATAGAATCAGATGTCTAGAGATTTTGCAGACTGGTTTCTCAGAAGATTAACACCTGTAGGTAGAATCCTTGTGCTTTAAACCTATCCACTAACCGTGCAACAAGATGACTAAACAGCATGCAGAAAAATAATTATTTAGTCATTTGTTAACCCACATGGTTCATTTTAATAGGATCAGAAACACACACACACACAATGCTCAACAACCTCCAGAAGCAATTCTGCCTTAAGAATTCATTCTAGAAAGAACAAAGCTTAGTGTAAAGCTTCCCACTACCCAGAGAGGTCTCTTTCCACAGCTGTACATATAGCTTTCTATACAAAGAAGAAGTTTGGCAAATGTCAGAAACTGAATCTTTTTCTGTACATTAAAGAAAAATTTTTAGAAGTCTAAGGAGATGAGACCACCTGGATGCGTTCCTGTGTGATGTACTCTAGGCGACCCTGGTCTGGCAAGGGGGTTGGACTAGATGATCTTTTGAGGTCCTTTCCAACCCCTAGGATTCTGTGATTCTGTGATTTGGCAACACCTGCCATAATACAATTATTTAAATGGATCTTTTATAGCAATACATAGAGGTCCTAAATTATATCTGAGCTTCTCTGTGGCAGGTGTTATACATACTAAGAGATGATCACTGCCCCCAGGAAGTTTAGAAACTGAATAAATAGGACAAGGATCAAGTCAAGAGGAGCATTATTATCTTTAGTTTACATATGGAGAACTGAAATGCAAAGAGATAAAAATCTGGAAGTTCCACAGTGAGCCTGTGGCAAAGCGAAGTTCTCCTAAATCCTAATCCATTGCTAGTTCCTTCCTCTCAGCCACATCCTTTGCAAAACAAGGAGCTGTTTGAATTCTACATGCAAAATAAAGCCTGGGCAATGAGTGACAGAAAGAAACAGCAATTTATAACTGATATATGTCCTTTTCAGCCACAGATCTCAAAGAACATTCTCTGTTTCACAGAGTGGATTGCTCAAGCAAAGGAAATATGTAGCTTCACAGGTGAGTTTGAAACCATAACATGGTTGAAGTCACGTAGTCATGATTTTCCTCATCTTGCAGCAATAAATGGTTTAACCATGGTGACTCATGTAATGCTTTCAGTTGTCAGAAGATGCAGCCCAGGACTAAGGAAGAGGGACCAGAGAAAGCAATTTTTTACATCTCCTGGATGCTAAGTCCGTGTCTTTCCCCATTCCAGTATAAATTAACACACCTCAGAAAGGCTTCTCTAATTTACTCTGGCTTTGAATGGCTTGCAATCAGCCAGAATAATGGGGTGTTCTGCTCCCTCCCTCTGTCCCAATCAAGGGAATACTGTGGGGTCATTGTGCCAAATATATGCTACATCCTTCTTGTGAGGTGTATTCCACACAGGGTGATCAATCTAACCCTGTGGCTCCTTTCCAGCAGCTGAGCCAGCACAAAGAGAGATACACCAGAGCCCAAAAATAAGCACATTGTCTCCCATTGTGGCCAACTTCTGGTTGAAGGGACATGACAAACTTCTAGATTTTCTGTCTCTGTTACATGGGATCTGCCTTGAAGAGTCCCTGTCTTTTAAGTTTATTATATTCTTGAGATTGCTAGAGGCAGGAACGGTAGAGGCCATTTTATTTACTATAGGTGGGACAAATTAGAAAAAATCCTACAACTTTGTATTTAGAATACTAGGTATAATTGCATGTAGGTCATCATATTTTAAAGAAGCCACTGTTATATGTGTATGTTTATATCAGGAACAGTTATCTGTTTATTTTCTTTTCTGTTTGTCTTCTTAGTAAAGAACATTTATGTTCTGCATAAGGCATGATGAGAAAAAAAAAACAGGAAATAATAGCAGCATCACTTCATATTCTTTCCTCAAAATTAGCTCTAAGCCACACATTAGCCACTAACTCATTTGACCTGTTCCTCTTTAAAAGATAGATTCCAGTTTAGATTTCAAACTAAGACTTCAGTATCTTCAGCACTGACATAGTCTTAATTGTTTTTCTGTATTTCTAGAAAGATATAAATGGGAGTTAGAAAGCAGATTATAGGGAAAAAAAACATTTTCAATGTAAGCCAAAGGTTTGTAAAATCAGCTCTTGAAATCCCCCAGAAGTAAAACAGCACTCAGTAGCAGCAGTAGTAATGATTTGAAACATTTAAATTAAATATATGCACTCAAGACATCACTGTATCATGTGCTTAAAGTGTTGGGTTCAAATGCTAATTGGAATATAAGATGAGAAATCCAAACACAAGTCAATTTTGATAAGAATGTGAATGCATTTATCAAAAAGATTTCAAAATGTTGATGTGAAGCCTCCTGGGATTGTTATGGATACACAGAAGATACGAACATAAAAACACAATTCATCTGTTCAAATTCCAATTCCATTCTGTTTATTTCAAATGCAACAAATTTTTGCTCCTTCCCACTCTTCTTTTCATTTTCAATGATGAGCAGTATCTACTTTTTAATTCACCCATGCAAAATTTCTGAGTCCTGTCTCAGTGAATTACAGCAAGGTAAATGTATGAACAATCAGGTAAATGTATGAAAAACAGAGAATCGCTTCTCTGATAGAAAGGTTATGGAAATCAGACATACCTGCAATTGCTACTCAGTGTTGTGATCACAGAGGAGGATATAGTTTTGGTCACCACCCAAGCGCCTGCCTCCAGGAGAGGCAATAGCTCTCAGCTCCTCCTGGGTCTGGGACTCAGCCCTTTTGCCATCTTCAGCCATGCAGCTCAGACCACTGACCACTGTGGTGGACATACCAAAGCTTCTCTACCAGTGGCAGCATCCCGCAGTAGCACAGGCTTCAGCAAAGAGCTTGCACTGACATGTATGCTGCCAGAATCAAGACTGTTACTGTACGTAAGCTGACAGCAAATGCGGAGTAGTCACATTCAAACAAAATCCTTCATGAGATGAAGCTTTCTTCAGGGCCCTATGTCAACCTTTCTAAACAGCTGCTTAAAAATGGATTTACCATCCTCAATGGTTTTTTGCTACTCCAGAATATATTTTTTCTCTTGGAATGAGAAAAACTATCAAAATGGCTACACTTTTCACAGAGCAGAGGACATCCCAGATTATTTAAGTGTGGACACTAATTAAGTTAGTGCATCATGAAGATCACCTTTAGCTGAAGAAGTCCGCATACAGTGCTGCATCCTAAAAGGTGGTTGTGTAAAAGCAGAGAACTTTCACCTCAGTTGGCCTGAAAAGTTTACCTCAAGTTTTCCTAGTGGAAAATTCAATCGAAAGAATACTTCCTGTAGTAACTACCTCTCCATTGAATAAAAGAGGAAATGGTATGTATGAAACGTGAATAATCACACTCATTCAGTGGCTACCATACATCATCTCCAGCAAATGAGGGAGAGCTCCCATGCAAAAACTGATGTGCTCAAACCCATAAAGACCACATCTTTGAGATATCCATCTATTAGAGAAGTTATGACTGCATTAATTTTCACAGAGTCCAAATACAGAGCACTTGATCTTGTAGATTTAAAGCTCTTTCATGCAGTGTTGGGGTTTTTTTTTCATCAGTGAATATGTATACATAGTTTTCACAGGGAATACAGGATATAAGGGACAGAAAGTATGCTTCAGCATATGGTCAAACCATATGGTTGACTGCTTTTCTGCCTATACCACTTTTATTTATTTATTTTAAATTATGTGATTCACATTATTAGTTGAGACCTCTTTAATTTACAAGGCTATAAATATGATATATTAATTACACTTAATTCTTAAAATATTATTTATTATTATTCGGGTTAAGGAGTTTGCACAGAACAAGGAAAAAAACAGGCTGAATTTCCTACCAATGTAAATGAACAAAGCAATATCAGTACTTCAGATCAAAGAACTACAATTTCTATCATGCAGAAATCTTTGATTTGTCATCCAGATTCTGAATGTGGATTCCTCCTAGCATATTCTGCAGGAGTTAAAAAACAGGAAACAATTAACATAGAGGTGTGGGAAATTTTAGCTTCTCAGTTCCTTTCCCAGTACGTCAACAAAGAGTGAAGAAGCCCAGAAACCCTGTCCATGTGCTGCTGAGGAGCCTGGAGGGGGAGGCAGTAGGAAAAGGTAAAATGGCAATTCCAAGGGGACCAACTTGTTTCTATTTAATTGGCATATTTTGATCTAAAATCTTCCCATCATAAGCTGTGAGAACAGTGACGGAGCAGAAATATTTCCCTAATTTTCAAGCTATTTAAAATTCAATTAGAAATACACTCCAAAACAAGGAATAGTCACATGGCAAATAATTACAAAAAAAAAATTATGCTGTGTCTTATTATTCACTATTCTATATCAAATAAGCTTGTCAGATCACAGTCCAGTTCCCAATACACTGGTGTCAGCCACCTCAAACTATTACCTTGTCTTGATTCTGTTTTTTCATTGTTTCTCTCCTGAAGAACCAGGGACTTGAGCGAACTGGGAAATCTCCCATGCTTTTTGATCAGAGACTTTCTGGCTGTCATTGCCTTTTCTATAGGAGAGAGGTGACAGTTCTCATTTGGATTGCTACCTAAGGAGACCAGATGCCTGGTCTGAAATCCCCACTTCAGCACAGACTTATAATGTGAGCTTAAATATGTCACTTTGCCTTTTTGCACCTCAATTCCTTAACAGTAGCAAAGGAATCAGAGCACTTCTCCACCCCTGAGGGCTAGACTGTGGGGTGCTCCAAGGCCACGGGGACATGTAAGTAGCTCACCCAGGTGTAGGACTTTGATCTCCAGAGTTACCAAGCCAGCATTTCAAAAGCACTTAATTCACAATGAGAGATTTAATATTTTCAAGAAACAGCTCACTTTTTTTAATAGAAGTTTTATCATCAATTCTTTAAACAGCTTACATAATCCCACATACAAGTTTCAGGACCTGATCTTATTATCTGTCTTTTACTGTAAACTCTCTGTTTTGGTCCAACATGAAGTTTGACCAAGAGGCATTACATCTATGCTGGCAGCAAGTCTGTGGATGTTGATATGCCAGGCAGGAGGTAGGTGATTTTTCTGGAGACATCGCTCACTTTCTCTAAGGGAAAATATGGAATAAAAAAGTATAGAATGACCTTGCACTAATAAGCATCTGCCTCGAGACAATGATTAAACCTGGTAGCGCAAGGGTTGTTTTATGAGTAATATCAGCTAAGGCACTAATGAAAGTATCCCATTAAAAAAATGTATAACTTAGGGACTTGTCTGCCCTGAGAAATTTGGTCACTGCTGTTGCTGCATTAATGTGGTCTGAAGTACAAGCAGGAAGGTATATCCAGGTATTGCAGCTGGCTTCTATTTCTAACAAAACTTATCAGCCAGAGGTCCTGCATACTTTAACAGGAGTGAAATCTGGATGAAAAATCTGCACTTTGAACCCAGTTCTAGTTCAAGGACCTTATTGTCCAAAGGTTTCTCATCATCAATGTAGCTGCAGTACTGCTGACAACTACTGCAACTCAGATGCTATGAATTTAATTTGTTTGTCCTGCACTAACGGCAATGCACTCATTCAAAATGTTATTGTTGTACTCAAGAATATCGTAGGAAAGGATCCATTTGAAAACATATGCACCAGCCTGGGTCAGAAATTAAGTTCTTTGTTTTCTCCATTAAGGCTATTCTGAAAGCAAATTAATTTTCCCCATTTAATTTGAAAATTTCCGTAGAAAAACAGACGTGACTACTTCTGGTAATGATTAACACATACCCACAGATCTGTTGTGCACACACAGCAGGTGTGATGGGTCTTGGCCATGCCAGGGTTATTGTGCAATGTGCAAATCAGCTGCTGTGCAATAGCTCAGACACATCCAGTACCAAAGCTACTACCTCCAAATTAGGAAATTCTGCCAGCTTGTGGGCAACCAGCAAGACAACAGCAAAATCAGTTGGATTGAAAAGAAATTACTTGAATGGCAACATAATCATACATGAGAATAAGACCTCAAGACATGTAAAGTCCTGTCCCTTTGAGATTCAGTAGCACCATCTTGAATTGTAGTATTTCAGTTGTCCATTTAAATCTTTCAGTGCATGATTGAAAAAAGCCCCAAAAAAATATGAATCTATTTTCATATGTCCAGAAAGTTAGGAGTATTTTACATGGGAAACTACTTTTTTTTTGTGATTTTAATATTTTTGATAATTTTTTTTTTAATCAGGAAAATTTTGGTTGGAAATTCCAAGCAGCCACAAAATAGTCCCTGCTTATAACAGACCTTGGCCAGTGGCTCTAAGAATTGTTATATGCCAAACAAAAAAGAAATAAAATAAACCAAATAAAACTATCGGTGGCCTGTGACATAATTTAGGTGATGTATGTTCTAACCTGTTTCTTCTCTATTGCAGATGTTTAGAAGGATTGTTATGACCACTAAATACCTTTTTATTTTCTAAGATATATTAACAATTGAACACCAATGAAGGAAGGTTATGAAGTGGTTATTTCTCACTCTTTGAATATTTAACCATGAGCATGTTAAAACTATGTTTGGACAAGCAGGGTAAGAAAACAAACATTAGTTTCAGTAAAAGAAGGTGCATTAAACTATTTTTTAAGAAACTTGATTTTCTATGCAGTAGAGTTCATGTATTAATTCCTTTTATGAGGGAAAAATTGATGTTATCTATCCTTTGCTACAAATATTAAAGTAATTTTTAAAGTGACCTGAGACACAGCAGAGTGGAAAGGCATCTGTGTGAAAAAGTAAAGGAAAAGCAAAGAAGAGTTCTCTGTATAATTCTGACTCTTACCAATGACTTGGACATATCTTTTCAAACAGTGAAATGAAAGAATCTGCAATTTCTAAGATTTTCTACATTCAGTTGCAGTACCTGGAAAAATTGCTAAAGTAGAAGAGTATCTAAAAGTAAAGAAGATCAAATTTATTTTCTGACACAAGGACTTTTTATAATACTTGCCATAAAAGTTAAAGAAAAGCTTCAACAAAATACCAGAAAGAGCCACTGTATTTTAGATCAATCCTACAAAGTCAGATCAGCTCTTTTCCTACAACCGTGAAAAACAAACTCCAGAATGTGGATTTTCTGTCTTCAGATTTGATTTGCAGATGCTTCCTCATGCTCTTCAACTTGCACAGGGAATAAACTTTAACTCCCCTTTTTTAACTTAGTCCTCCATAGGGTATGACTTCATGTTTTTATTTAAACGAATCAAGAGAGAAATTATCAGATAAATGCATTAGTCAGCACTCTGTATATGTATACCCCTAGGTCACTATAAAATGTATCTTTCTACCATAAAATGCTTATTCATTTACCAGTCACTGTTGGACACACCAGATCATCCTCTTGGGGTCACTGAACCATCGGGATCTGTACCCTGGAGGACAGGCAGATTATTGGGGCTGTATCATAATTTTCCCTTTGTGTTCTACTCAGCCCCATTGGTGATTGCTAAAGATTTTATCAGTGGGACCAAAGTGAGTAAGGGACATGACCCAACAATGTGTGCTCAAAGACCAGAAATCCAACAGTATTCTGGGGTGCATCAAAAGAAGTGTGGCCAGCAGGTCAAGGGAGGGGATTCTCCCCCTCTAGTCCGCTCTCATCAGAGCCCACAAGGAGTACTGCATCCAGGTCTGGAGTCCCCAACACAGGAAGGACATAGAGCTGTTGGAGCAGGTCCAGAGGAGGGTCACAAAGATGATCAGAGGGCTGGAGCACCTCTCATGTGAAGACAGGCTGAGAGAGCTGGGATTGTTCAGGCTGGAGAAGAGAAGGCTCAGGGTTGACCTTCTAGCAGCCTTCCAGTACCTGAAGGGATCCTAGAGGAAAGCTGGAGCATGTAGAGATAGTACAAGGAAAACATTTTCAAACTGAAAGAGGGGAGATTTAGCTTGGATATTAGGAAGAAATTCTTTCCTGTGATAGTGGAGAGACACTGGAACAGGTTGCCCAGGGAAATTGTGGCTGCTCCTTATCTGGAAGTGTTCAAGGCCAGGCTGGATGAAGCTTGTAACAACCTGGTCTAGTGGGGGGTGTCCCCGCCAGGGACCCCCTGCCAGGGGTTTGGAACTAGATGAACTCTAAGGTCTATTCCAACCCAAACCATTCTATGATTCATTCTATGATTCTATGATTTCATTGACAGTATTCCTGATTTGTGCCACTGAAAATGAAAAGGGAACCCAATATGAAGCATTGAAATGAATGATGATGTATTGGTGATCAAAGTAAAGAAGTTTTCCATCAAAGAATAGTCTGCATTACTAAGCCCATTTTGTTGTACTAAAATGACTTAATTCTCAGAAGAGGAATGGTCCCAAGCTAGAGAGCTAAAATAAGTTCAAAAGTATAGAAAATACAAACACATAGAGAAGAAAAATGGGGGGGGGGGGGGGGGAAGNNGGGGGGGGGGAGGGAAGAGAGAATAAAGGGTTGGTATTTTTCTCTCTACATCTAAAGATCTCGACACAATTTACCATCTTGAATTATGTCAGCCTCATCACATTTCTTTAAGGAAAGCATTATATCAATTTGGAGATAATGAGAAGGCAAGATTAAGTACATCATTTTCAGAATCACATCAATTATTTCAGAGCATCAGTTCCTAAAACATACTGAAAAAAACAGAACTTCGGAAGAGCATTACATTGAAAAAATTTCCAGCAAATTAATAGGAAGAATGAACATGCACAGTTTCTGAAAAATCTGGCTAACAATTCCCCTAACTGGGCACCATGAACTGCAGTGGATACTTCTGGAAATATTAATCAGATCCAAGCAAGCTGCATCAGAACTAGGATGAGGGCCTGGATCTTTTGATTCAGACTTGCATCCTAATCACAAGATCTTTTATCATTCTTGTTCTAGATCAGGGATTTAAATAGGCCCATTTTATAATTTTACCCAGTTATCACATAGGTACAAACCTCCTCATCAAGGGTGATTTGATCAGTAAATGATAAACCAGCTACACAGTTTTCCAGTTTGCTATGGTCTCTTTTACTTTTCGTATTACGGATAAGTCCATGATTGCTCATGATACCAGCATGTACTGGTCACTCACCGTAACAAGCAAAACTTCCTTCTTGTGGAGAAATAGATGATTGGACAAAGCCTCTATTCAGGCAGTGCCAGTAACAACTGTGGAACTTGTTTGCCTCACATTTCACTCATTTACCTGTAAACTCTGCTGCTTCTAACATCACACAGCTCTCAAGCGGACTCCAGAAGTACGTGGTGCTATGTGGTTAATGGACTCAGTTGCCAAGATTCAACAGCCAAATAGAGATGGGTGTCAGATGTCTATATATAATCTCCTGTGCATCCAGAACTGGGAAATGGAATCTGTGCAAATGAAAGAGAGATAAAACTTAACCAATTATGCTCTTAAAGTTAAGAGCCTTAATCAAGACAATAATACTCCGTAACTGCAGGTTTTGCTTTTCTTTAGCACCTGTTTATTAAACTCCTTGCTTCTCATATTCTGAAATGGAAATAAGCCAGTTTTTGAAAGTGGTTGCAAGGGGCTTTTAATCACTGAGGGGCTCTAGGTGTGGATGAAGAGAAGTATGCTGAAGTATGCTCACATTTTCACTTTGTATTTTTATGTGCTAATTGTACTGCTCTTTCCTGTTCTTGAATGGTATAGGTGTTTTGGAGATGTTTGATCCCAGTACCACTGAGTATTAGGCCCTGAAGTGCTGCCTACTCTCTCAGTTTAAATTACCAAGATGTAAAAAAATGAAATCTATATCCGATAGGGAAATAGAAGAATTCTAGTATTTGAGTCTTTCAAAATGATACTAGACAACACACTGGAAGGAACTATTACAATGAACAGGAATAATTTTTCGCTGCCAGGGAGATGGACTAGGTAAATGAATCAGTCTTTTCTGTGAGATTTCTATTTGTCTAGATGTCTAGATGTCTAGATTGTCTAGATTGTCTAGATTTGTCTAGATTTGTCTAGACATCTATAGATGTCTAGAGACATCTAATTTCTATGATGGCAAGGCATGAACATTCTGACCAAGCAATTTACATTGATTTACAAGTATAATTTATAAATCTGTAGGTTCATATATCAGGATTTTGGATCAGCTTATATAATGTGTATAAATATATTTTCACTTTATTTGTTAATGTATTGCAAATGAGAATATAGTTCTGACATGAACACAAGTTTACCTAATTTTATTCATTTAAAATGACAATCACTCCTATACAAACGTGTAGCCGAGGACTACAGCATAGGCTTTGCTCTATTCTTAAGCCCAGGGTGAAACTTGAAAACTAAATTTGAATCATTTACTTGTCTTCTGAGATATTTCCTCTTGACTGCTTTCTCACCCTAAGAAATACATGCATTCTGAGGGTCAGATCCTCAGCTATAGTGCAACTAGAACATCCTTCAGCTTATTTCATCATCTTCAATAAAGTTATGATAGTTTTCAAGGATTTTTTTGAGAATTTGAGGTGAAATCTTTGTTCCAATTAAATCAATAAGAGTTTTCCTATTGAATGCAAGGATTTCATCCTTGGCCTTTCTATGTATACACATTTAAGTGAGATACAACAGCTCTGTACAATATGCATGTAGCAGATCCTTTTATGGAAAGAGCAGAAAACTCCTCAGACAGTGCACATCCTGTTTCATTGCGAACAGTTTGTGAATGTTTATAAAACAAAATATAGGATGAGTTATGTCAAAGACTCATATAAATTTTCACCATTTATAAATATTGTGGACCTATTTTGGACATAAATTAACATCTAAAATTTCTTTAAGCATATCGAGCCAGCCATAGTAGCTATATATCAGCTAGCACACAGAAAACTTTTTTATTTTAAAAGTCCTTCTTGCTTATGATCATATTTTTGAATGAAGAGTTTCACATAAAAACCAAAATGACAGTGGACATTTAACAGGAAAGGACTGAAGTAATAAATGTCCAAAGACCAGCTGGGTCTTTTTTCAGCCTGCATGAGCTGTACCAAATAACTGACAGTCTTATTGCCTTTCCATTTTACACAAAACTACAGTGAAAAAGTGGTATCTTCTGGCAGCTACTCCATGTGGAATGTAGCTCGTATTCTGGGCAAAACAATGCTTTATTTGGGCAGCAGATAGTGGATCCATAGGTGTATATTTTGAAAGAAATGTAGTTGTGGAAATTAAAGACAGAAAAATTACATGTAGGACCCAGCTCCACTTAAATCCATAACAGTTTTTCTATCTATTTCCATGGGAGTTGGAGAAGGCCCCCTGGGGAGAAATCCTGGTTACTTTTAGCTTCTTTTAGCTAAAAAAATCTCCTGGACTGTACAGACAGAGTACAATCATGACACTGTCACGGAGACTGTTAAAAAAAAAGAGTGATGTATACTTAATTGCTTATCATGTGTACTTAATAGTTTATCATGTTTATCATTTTTATCATTACTATCTTGAAGTTGTTTATTAATGTACAAAATTTCTTGTTTAATACCTTGTACATTTTATCAATTTTATATCAATTTTTCTAATTGCAATGTGCTTTTCTCCCCTCATCTTCTGCTGCTCATGTTTCTAAGGATGTAATATAATAAGAGTAAGGACTTGATCCTGTATGACCAAACACATGAAAGTCTTGCCTGAGATCAGTGGGTGTTTAAGACCTATAAACATTTACACATGCTAGCACTTCCATAGATTTAAACAACCTCCCTCTCTCCCTAAATTCAACACCTGGCAGAATCAAAGCAAGCTGAAGAGAAATGGGCCCCACAAATTTTCACCTTTGGGCTTCTGCTTATATTTTATTACTTCTGCTAATTTTGCTGCAAAACATAAAGTAAACTCTGCATTCCAATGTAATATAAATGACATAATTTAATGTGACTAAGAGATATACAGATGGCATTGCATTTCCTTCACAGTGTGGAGAGGTCAGACAGCAATTGGCTATAACACAAACTAAGATAATACAGAGCTACAAGCTCCCAGATCTTGGTCCAGCTTACTAATAACCTATACTGTGTGATGTAATTGAGCGTGCAGCAACTTTCTCAACTCTTCTTAAGCTAATGGCAATGTTGGAAAATGTCAGTGCTCCAACTTAACAAATCTTCACATAAACAGGAAATATTTTAAAAGATCTTAATGATAAAAGGTTCCGAAGGAATAATAATCTTTTTGTTAAGTGTGCCTACACATACAGCTCACATATCACAGCAGTTTAGTCTTGCCTCCTTTAGGAAAACTGCAAAAATAAATCTTGAAATTAAAAATCAGCCACTTCCGTTGTTCACTTTGATACACAAAACCAGTTAACAATTTATTACTACAGTTTCTCTAGTTTTTATCTACTTTTAAGAGTCAAAAATATAACCAAGAACACTGTTACAAAATGATCTAGTTTCTTGTATACAATTCCTTCTTTAAACCTGATTCTAAAGAAAGTGGATTTAGTAATTTTTCAGTGCAAAACATCTATACAAATTGGACTATGACTCCATCTACAAAGGATCCTGACTAGTTTGTTTCACTTCAGAAATGTAAAAAGAGGCTTTAAAGCTGCACCATCCAAGTAGCTAATTCTACATTTCTCATGATAAGCTGTCAGGAAAGGCAAGCCCAAGCAGAAGGAAGGAAGAGGGTTTGACAATACAGATGACCCGACTGTACTGCTTTCCTAAGATCCTTAGCACTATAAGGTGCTAGGATGTCCTTAGGAGACAGTACAAAATACAATAATGAACAAATACTTCCCTCAACAATATAATCAGCAGAGCAAGCCCCCTCATTCCCAGGGAAGATGCAAAAACTTTTTTGTCCCTACACATGTGGACAGCTAGATTATTTGATATTTGTAAACCAGCTGTTCAAATCTAAAACAACTTTGTTATCTATCTACTACTACTTAATCATTAGTAACCACCTTCTGATCAGTAAAATCCACAAGTAAAAAAGTGTGTAAAGAATGACACCATCCTCTATAGACACTGAGCTCCAAGGATCCTCCTGAAGATGTGCTGGAAAAGACGTCTGGATTTTTGGTGTGAATGAGTCTCAATCCACATGACATTAATTTCTGTGTCCAATTTGGAAGTAAATTGTCTCTCTGACATGCCTGTACTTCAGCAGAAGACCTCCAAAGAGTACATGCCCAATTGTAGCAGCTCAGCTGAGACACAGTCACTTGCAATGCCACTGTGATGCCATCATATACAGTTGTGTTATCCGTTACCTTTCAGCCACTTGAACCCTATAGAGGCTTGGAGTGACAATCTGAACACTATTGCCAATACTTGAATTCTTTGCACAAATCTTGGAACGCTTAATATTTTCTTAAATCTCCCCATCCCCAAATATTAGAGAATATAAACTTTTATTAAAGAAAACAATGATATTTCTAGATCTGGTTGCCTCAGAGAAAAGCTTAAAAGTGGGCATAAAACAGAAGATAGTAAAGAGCATCCAGATTAATAATTTTCAAGGCAATCTAACAAATTTCTGAGACCTGATTTGTGTGTTTTGAATCTATGGAGCTGTCAAAACTAAAACTGACTGTAGGAAAATTTCACGATACTAAGTGACTGTGCAATAACATGGTAGATGAAATTAAAAATTGATAAACACAAAAGAATGCAAAAAGTAAAAATAGTGTTAACTATATATACTACAATGACAAATTCTAAACTGTTACCATCACAGAAAGAGATCTTACTGTGTTTGCTCAGCAATGTCAGTTTAGTGATCAGCGCTGGTCAGAAACCCTAACTGAACATCAGGAGTGACTGAGAAAAGAATACAGGTTAACATGGAAAACATCATGATCTAGACCAAATGCAACCACATCTTGATTACTGGTTGTAATTTTGTTTCCTTCCATGTCACACAGTAGGATTAGATAACACACGAGGAAGGACACTGATCATTTCTGGAGCTATGAAACAGCTAATCAGCAAGATTAAGTGAGGTTGAATAAATACTGGGTGAAATTAAAATGTTTTCTGAAAAAGATGGATTCACAGTCACATTTGCAACTTATTACATGTAATTTTGTAAACATTGACAATCAGATACAATAACTACAAAGATTTTTAGATAAACACTGTCAAATACTTCCCTAATACTTACCCAAAACACATTCTAGAGTTATGTACAATTTACTTGTGCCAGAAGTATTTTTCACGTTCCTTTTAAAAATGAGAAGCCCTTCTGCATGATTTTCCTAACCTGTCGTAGCTTAGATAGTTCCAACTTTGAGTAACAGTTGGAAATAAAAATATATTTTCCAAGTCATTCAAGCAAGACGTGTGGGCAGTGTTACGCTCCTGAAGAGTGGGTGGCAGATGAGATTCACAAGTGGAACATATGCTGCTTTTTCTAAAAGCGATGCATGATTGCCTGCTTTAGTGTGCCAGACCAAAGTCCTTCTGGCACCTGGGCTACCAAACTTCACGAAGGCATTCACGAATGCCATTCAAAGATACAGCTGTAAAAGTAGCACCTCAGTCAGCCCAGCGGACACCAACAGTTACACCTCAATTATGAATCTGAGAGGGCCAGACTTTATCCTTGCCTTTCCCTAATCCCATTCACTGCCCAAACTCTCAGTCAGTACATACCGAGTAGCACATTTGGCTTTTAGTTCTCTATTTTCCCCTCAATCTTGTTGGTCATTTAATATAAGACATCAAGCCTCTGTCCATTCCAAGGTTTCATTTTGCTACTGTGTTCCTCTGGTGTTGCAGTTTCATCTTAAACTAGAAGCTACTCAAGCTAAATGCGAGTCGTCAGCGTTTCAAATTTAGAACTTTTTGAGGTGCTTGCTCTCAGAGTGCATTAGCTGGCTGCACTGCTTGATTGGCAATGCTATTTCTGAGTGGCATATTTACTCCCAGGAGCACTTTATCATGTATCATACTTATGTTCACTTCACGCTTATCCCAATCATGGCAGCTTTCATGTAAAATGTTAAAAAAAAAAAAAAAAAAAGAAAGAAAGAAAACAAGATTAATACCTATTTAGTACAAGTCTAATACCACCTTTAATCCACACACACACTTCAGAGCCAAACATGTTCTGTAGGTTCTTTATGTTTGGCTTTTCAATTTTTGTCATCAGTTATCTGAATGTAAATGCAAGGCAGAGCTGTGAGAAAACATAAAGCAATATAGAAATCTGCATATCTCTAGAGAGCTAAGAGGAGCAATGGAAATTCAGGCCAACCATCTGGTCGAACACAATGCTCCATTTCAAAAGTTATCTCTTTGAGAATCCTGCTACTGAAATATAATATGATTTTGGGTCACAGTCATTCTGACATCCCTGTCACAGAGATTGCCTGTGTACAGTTGGTTCAGATCTCTGGAATGTAATCTAACTCAGACAGACATTTTCTTTTAATCTTTTGTCTTACAGGAACAATTGACACCATCTGTTTTCATAAGAAAGTGCTTTAGCAGGCCTTCCATAGGTGGTATGGTCCTCAAGGGTGCAGCTGGAAGTGAGAGGAACTAAATTTGTTCTATGTTGCAAGACACAGGAATCACAAAGCTACTTAAGAATCACAGAAGACAACTGAGGAGAGGTAACTCTTCATACAAATGAGTGTTTTAAAGGGTAGGTCAGAAAAAAAGTTGTAATATTAATTTCTCAGAAATTCCCCTAACAAAGAGAAAACAACACTTTTATTATCTGGAGGAAGATTCTGTTTCACTCTCTCGAGTCCCTAAGAGAAAGTTTTAATTTTAATTTAGAAACTTCCCATGGAGTAAGTTCTTGAGCTTACTTATTATTTCAAATTTGAGCTTTCCAGGGTCTTCTTTTCTGGCAGACAGGTGTTTGGAGTACTATAATAATGAACTATCCTTCATTTACAGCTATCTAATTATGTAAGTCAGTAAGTTATATTTCAGATTCCAGACTTACTACAACTAGGTTCAACACAAACCGTGTATCTTGCTATTTAAAATAAAGTTGTGGAAAAGCAGTTTTTATATATATATAAAAAAACAAAACACAGAACAGGCACTCAGCAAATGGAAGGGAGGTGGCTACAGAATAGCTAGTTAGGGCTGTGGTTCTTGAAGTTCTGTGAAACCTAAAGGGCTAAACTAATCAAAGTAGACTGAGAAAAATATGTCATAGAAGGGCACCCCTGTGCTTCAGAGAGTTAACAGAGCCCATAAAACAGCAGTTCTGCAGTTGTAATAATCACTACAATGTTCTGGCAACTATTGCCAAAGTGGTGCTTTGGAGTGGCCTTGGCTAAAGCATTTACCATTTTCTGGTTAATTTCAGCTCTTTCAAAAGTTGTTGAGGAACTTCATCAGAGAAGAGATTTTAAAAAGCAGTTAAAGCAAGATTCATAAATCTTTCTCTTCAAAGGACTGCTGTTAGACAAAAGGACAGCAAATACAATTTCATGGGCCCTCAAAATTATGTTCTGTATCGTCAAAGGGCAGAAATCATCACAATTCACACAAAATTCATCACAGTGTGTTCACTAGTTATACTTCTTCAAGTCAGTGGAAAATCAGAACTTGTATCTCTACTAGATATGATCTGCACTATGGAATAAACTATTTTCATTCTGCTTCATCATCCTCTTTCTCTTTTGCTTAGACATTGTCATATCCTCTCCAACCAACTGTTCTCCAAAGTTTGCTTGGCTATTTATTTTCCATCCTCCTAATCTTTCTTCCAACCCTGAGGTCTACCTTGTGATATGTATTAGTGACCAAAAGATAGGAGGAAATGACATGAAGACCTTCATTAACAGTAGCAGTTTCACCTTCAGAAGATGTAGCCCCTGAAGTTTCTTAAACTCAGACATTAAGGTTGAGGCATGTATATGGGGAAGCCTGAATGGCTGCTGAGTGCAGCACTGGAGGATAAATACACGGTGGGCAGTCATCCTCATGGCACCTTCCAAATGCTTTCACTGGGTTTCCCAGCCTGCTATTAAACAAAGAGCACCAAAATGTGGATATTGAGCCATACAGAGAATTTACTCAAAAATAAAAACACCCGTGACAATTTGCACTAGCTGAAAGATTTTGGCTTTTTTAAAAGAGACTCAAACTTTCAAGTTCTGAATTCGATTTATCAATTAATGATCTAATATCTCATAAATTACCAATAACATATCTAATATAGGATTAGGTGTTTGTATGTAAGATTACTGACAGTTATTTTTATACATGCACAAGATTGTTATTCCACATAAAACACACTATATAAACAATTATGTGTCTTAATATTTCCATGTATAAACAAGATACTGCATGGCAATATGACAGAAGGTAATGCAACAAGGTCAGAAAAACATTTAGAAACTTTAACCTGGTAGGAAAGAAACAACAACAAAAAAAGGATATTTCTGCTCCCAGAAACATTCATCTTGATAAAATTTGTCACTGAATCAAAAAATTATCATCTTAAATCTGAAAAAAGAAAGAAGTTGATATTTTTCTAATAGCAAGAAAAAACCACTCTGATCTCTGATTATTTAATTCTGTTAAACTCTGAGACATCAAATACAGTTCAAGAATTTACATGATAATGGCTTTCTCAAGGAAATGAGACAAGGACTGTGGGTCATACTGAAATTAATATTAAAAGTGAATTTGCTTGCAAAATTCAGTGTACATTGGCTTGATCACTCCATACTTAAAGCCACAGTGCTCTGTAATATTTAAATTCATAACTTTGTTCTGTCTACTATGAAAAAAGCAAATAATGTCTATCCTCTCAACAAAACACAAGTGAGGGAATAAGGCATAAAGGATAACTGAGATCAAGAGGAACTGAACACTGAAATTTGTCTGAGAATATGGGCCGGAGGGATGCACAAAATCATTCCAGTAGCTTAACTGACATTGCAGTGGCTAAATTTAAACATTTAAAAATGTAACCCTAACTGACTAATCTCTGTAGTAAAAGTAGTAGCAGAGCAGAGAACTAAACCTGAATTTCCAAACGCCTATACACAAAAACCTGGACCTTCCTTTTCTCCAAAATCAGTATGCAACTTAGCTTTTGCTTGGTCAGCCTCCAATATTTATTAATGACTCAAACAAAAAAATTGATTAACTTAGTTAAATTTGACAATGGCTCAATTTTAAATGATTGCTAGTTGTGGGAAATTTTAATTCTCACTCTGAAGGGAAAGTAAAGAGGAGATGAAGCTTGGCAAACTGACAGTTGCTGGCCAAAATGAATCTATGTTCACATAGTGATGGTCCATGAATGCGGTCCTTGGAAAATGGATACTGTTGAAACCTCCGAGGAAGATGCTGGGGAATTGATTTGAATGCCATAATGAGTATATCTGCTCAGTTCTCTCAGTAGTTAAAGTTAGAAGAAAGAGCAGTCAAGAAACTTTAATAATAATACAAGACAAAAATTTATGTTTGTGTTCAGGTTTTTTTTGATCAGTTTAAGAGTTAAAAAAAAAAAGAATAAGATAAGACAAACTATGGTAGCTGAACATAAAATGAATCCTCCGTTTAAACATAATTTCTCTTTTCCTCAGACATATTTTTATTCAAAATTATTTTTTTAATAATTCTGACAAATCTTGATCTCTATATGAGTCACAATAAGTATATTATGCACACTAAAAGTGATAAGTTAGAGGACACAGAGGCCAGATTTGTGCTGAAAATTTTCACATCACCAACTTTACAATTTGCTGTTTAAGAATATTTTCTGTTATTTGCCTGTATTTTGCTGTTTCCATGAGATTTCTGGTCAGCAAATGAACAGAGTCATGAGGATATTTATTGAATGATAGCACAGACAAAGTGATGTTTTAAAAAAAAGAATTAAAAAGTTTGGGAAACAATATTAACGTACCCAAAATTCACATGATTACAATCCATAAATCACCTCTTAATGTAAGAGCAATGAAAATTAATTAGATATAAAATACTGGTTTACAGTCATACTGAGCTGTTGAAAATTACTAGCATAAGAATCAAGTGTTATTGCTGTGTTTAAAGCAATGTTTGATGACTTTATAGTTGCTAATAGTGCACTCAGAGCTTTTTGTAATTTTTCTTGACTCTAACTGTTTGTATGGTCTTAGTTCTTCATTAGGTTCATATGGACCTAATAGACTGGACAGGAATTTTGCAGGTTAAACTGTTTAGATGAGGTCATTTGCTTAAGATGTTTCAAATTTTGGAAGAATAGATGATCTTATGAGATGATTCCATTACCGAGGTCAACAGTCTCACAAGAAGGACAGTGGGAAATACCTTTCTTTCTTTGTCCTTAAAATGCCATGCAAAATGTATGCAATGATGTGAAGGAAGCCAAGGCAGGGAAAAGATTAGCAAAAGAACTTGTGTCCCCTTTAATTTCTCCCCCCACCTCATGCCTGCTATCTAACACTGCTGCAAATTCTCAATTGAAAGGCTTTGGTTTCTTTTTAAATTGCTTTGAAATTCTGGTGTCATTAAAAAATTCACAAGAAGTCTGTATGGTAAGGAGCATATGGAACAAAGGCAGGTTGCAAGTCATAGGAAGGCGGTTCCACGTGTACATTGTGCTTTTTAGAGAACAATACAAAACTCACTTTGATTTTGTGGATGAGTTCAAAACTGAATACAGTCAGCTCCAAGATCTGAGGTTTCCTGCACAGAGGGAAAAAGAAAACTTTTTTTTTTGTCCAGGTTAATATATGTAATGCATAAATTGATTGATTTATGTGCAGAAAAGAGGCAGAAGGTATTTTATTTTCTTCTGTATGATCAAAGTGCTAGCCAATGTTATGGCCAGAGGCCAAACTAGACTGAAGATGGTTTGCTCCACTATGCCTACTGCTGTATCCTTATCTTGGAATGACAGCAATTACTCTGTGTATTTTAACTGTATTCTTCCATTATAGCAATAAATGGTTATTTAAATGCCATCAGTTTCAAACTACTTCACTGGAAAATACAGCAGGGAAAAGTATCAGAGACAAAGAACTTTTAAATAAATCTCATCTCCTCACCTGCCATATGAAGCAATTTTTATGCCAGGTGGCAGATGTTTATGATCATGATTAAAACAAGTAAAAATTAAATGGATCTCAAAACTTAATTGTTTTTTAGTGCAAAGGTGCTCTCAATTAGAGGGAATTTTATTTTTTTCAGTTAGAGATTCTATTAGAAATGACCTGAAAACCCAAAGCTCTTTAACATAAAAGAGATGATAGAGAGATCAGAATCTCAAGTATTAAAAGAGAATCTTCTTTCCTCAATGTAATTTGATACATAATATCTCCTAATCGGGCTATCATGACAGAGAACTCTTCATCCCTTCAATATAACACTTAGACAGTACATGTGGAATTTTCTTGATGCATGACATTTTATATAGGGTATAGATCAATCAGACATGTTTTTCTCAGATTTTCTTTAAGAAATATATTAGCAGTGGAACACCATACTCAAAAATCCCTTTTGAAAACTGAGTATGCATCTGATTATAAGTTCTACAAGTGATCTTATAGTTTATAAAATACTTAAGTCATCTTCTAATTAGTATAATTTCTTATCTGAAGAACTGTAATTTCATAGAATCATAGAATCATAGAACATGTTGTGTTGGAAGGGACCCTCCAAGGATCATCAAGTCCAACTCCTGTGCCTTTGCAGAGATCCCCAGGAGTCACACCATGTCCCTGAGAGTGTCCAAACACTTCTTGAACTCAGTCAGGCTTGGTGCTGTGACCACTGCCCTGGGGCACTCACCCTCTGGGGAAAAAACCTTTTCCTGATATCTGACCTAAAACCTCCCCTGGTTCATCTTCCTGCTGTTGCCCTGAGTCCTGTCATTGGTCACAGGAGTGAAGAGATTGGTACCTGTCCCTTCTCTTCCCCTCGTAAGGAAGCCATAGACTGCAATGAGGTCACCCCTCAGCCTCCTCTTCTCCAGGCTGAATAATCCAAGTGACCTCAGCCACTCCTCATAAGTCACCCCTTCTAGGCCCTTCACCATCCTTGTGGCACTCCTCTGGACGTGCTCCAGTAGTTTGATGTCCTTTTTGAACTGCAGAGCCCAAAACTGCACACAGTACTCAAGGTGAGGTCACACCAGTGCAGAATAGAACTGGACAATCACCTCCCTTGACCTGCTGGCCGTGCTGTGCTTGATGCACCCCAGGACACAGTTGGCCCTCCTGGCTGCCAGGGCACACTGCTGGCTCGTATTCAGCTTCCTATCAACCAGGACCCCCAGGCCCCTCTCAGCCACACTGCTCTCCAGCCTCTTGTTCCCTAATCTGTACATACTACCAGGGTTGCCCCATCTCAGGTGCACAATCTGGCACTTGCCCTTGTTGAAGTTCATGTGGTTGGTGATTGCCCATCTCTGACTTGTTGAGGTCTCTCTGTAGGGCCTGTCTGCCCTTGAGGGAGTCAACAGCTCCTCCCAATTTAGTATCATCTGCAAATTTGCATAGAATCCCTTCAAGTCCTGTGTCCAGGTCACTGATGAAGATGTTGAAGAGGACTGGGCCTAGGATGGAGCCCTGCAGAACCCCACTAGTGAACAGTCACCAGCCTGATGTTACCCCATTCACGATCGCTCTTTGTGCTTGACCTGTGAGCCAGCTGCTCACCCATCGTGTAACCCGGTTGTCCAGCTGTGTGCTGGACATTTTGTCCAGAAGGATACTGTGAGAGACAGTATCAAATGCTTTGCTGAAGTCCAAGAATATTACATCCACTGGCTTCCCTTGGTCGAGTAGGTGGGTAACCTTGTCATAAAAGGAAATTAGGTTTGACAAGCAGGACTTTCCCCTCATGAAGCCATGCTGGCTGTGACCAATGACTGCATTGCCTTCCAGGTGTTTTTCAATGCTTCCCAGAATGATTTTTTCCATAATTTTACCAGGGACTGAAGTTAGGCTGACTGGCCTGTAGTTTCCAGGGTCCTCTTTCCTGCTCTTCTGGAATACTGGGACAACATTGGCCAGCTTCCAGTCAACCAGGATCTCTCCGTATTCCCAAGATCTCCCAAAAATCATCGAGAGAGGCTTAGTGATGATGTCAGCTAGCTCTTTAAGGATTCTTGGGCGAATCCCATCCAGGCCCCTTGGACTTGTAGGGATCTAGCTGTAGCAGCAGATCCTGCACAAGTTCAGGGTCAACTAAGAGTTGATCCTCATTGCAGTCATGGTCCTCCAGTTCAACAAGACAGTTTTCCCTGAGCATTATTCTTGCTCATATTTCACATATAAAGATCAGCCATGTGCGTTTTTTTAGGGTGTGCTACCAACTGCAAACATGCTACTATACTTGAAAGCGACCATTCACATTAAGCCCTTTATGAATTAATGCCATATCTTACATCGATCCGTGTCTGCTCTACGTCAGAAGATGGTATAGAATTTATCTGCAAGTAGCATGAAGTTTTTTTCATACAACTTCCCCAGGATAACAACACTGCCTCAGCTGAAGGAATGACAAAGGATTTGTGTGTTCTTCTTTTATTCACCCTCTGCATGAGTTTCTATAAGGTAGATGTGGGCCTGAATAGGAACCTGACATAAACCATACCAATTGAATTGTTGAATGAGAGGAATTCCAAGAGCTGGATTGCAGTACATGTGCATTAATTTGAATCCTTGGGAAACCAAGATCTAAGGAAAAATAGTTTACCACCTCAGTGAGGATGTGTCATGCTGTGGCAGAAACCTGGAGAAAATTAATTCCTGAAAAGGCAGCAAAAATATCATGAAGTACTTTTACATCTGTAGGATAAGACAAAATATATTTGTGTTATTATAGCTGCAAAGAACTGGTTGAAATGTCTTACACTAAAAAACAGCTCATATCAAAATTCAGGAGTATATTTCTAAAAACAGGCTGTGTGTGCTCTTTGCTGTAGGATGCCTGCACCCTATAGGATGCCTGGTCTCACTGATCTGAAGTATACGTCCTAGACTACAAAAGCTGATCTACTGCTAAATTTTAAGGAATAAGCCTTGATTGCAGACATAGTTGTGACAGTTCTGCATAGATATATGTTAGGCATTTGGCTGTGGATTGTTTACAAGACCACAAATTCTGTAGTACTGAGGTGCTGAAATTATAGTTTATCTTCTGCAAGGGGTATTGAAGTCAAGGAGTATGTAAGGGTGGTTGGTCATCCAGCGATGCTGCTCTCAATGCTGCTATGTAACATCATGCTCAGAGTTGATGGCATTACCTCTCTTCAAAAACATGAGAATCCTTTCACTAAGAGAGAGAATTTTTGCTCCTGAAAAGTAATTATATCTAGTGGCAATCGTTTTCATTTTCACCAGTGTCTAAACTAAGTCTAGTATATTGGTAGCAACTTTCATTTCTTCATGAGTGACTTGCCAGTAGGATAGTCTGAGGTGGCATGAAATTAGCAGCTTCATAGGTAATAAAAAAATATGAATGCAAATAATTTATGAAGATAAAATGCTATCATTATGGCTCTTTTACTAGCATTTTGATGAATACAAAGACGGCACTTTCCCAAGTCCAAGTTAACTCAATTAAAACTACTTAATTAGCACAATACTACTGCCAATCAAGTCAACTGATAGTGGTTCATTGCTCATTTAAAACCTAGTTATGGAAGGAAGGAAGACAGGCTGTACTGTACCTAGGCCTTCAAGGTACTACAGTAGAGATTGTAATGAGTTAAAGTCATGACAAACAGTAAGATAGAAGATATAGTGAAAGCAGAGATAAAGCACAAGGGGATACCTGAGAGATTTACTCAAAGATATTCTGTGTTTCCAGTCATGCCATACTTTAAACAGTCCAGTTTGTCCATCTTATTTCCAAAAATTTAAGTCACTTTTGAGACACAGGAAAAGACTTTCATACAACCCAGACAGGTCTATTATCCATCTTACTAACCCCTTCTGTCTTGTTTCTACTGCCTATTTTATGTAAGAACAACCAGCCCTTCCCTTGTCACTGTTCTGATCTCTTCAGCAGTGCCACAGAGCTGCAGGAAACTTGGAGGGGAAGAGGGTGTTTAGGAGGTTGACTGCTAAACTCCACTTGGAATTTCCAAATATATATAGATTACAAATTTTCTACATGTCTGTGTTCTTGTTTGAGGCATGACCTTCTGTCTGAAATCCACTAATAGTGAACATATGTCACCATAGAAAGCTCTTTGTCACCCAAGTTATTTCAGTGCATCACAGTTAACAAATTGTAATTCCAGTTACATAGTTCCTCTGCTCATAATAAAGCAAGTCAGTCACAGAAAAAAAATAAAATTATTTCTTTCCCATAAAAAGACTCATAGTTAAAGTATGTAAGATTATCATTATGCAAGCTCATTAGGCGTACACAAGCTATACTTTTCCCTGTACAACTGAAATTCATTGATAAAACAATGAAGTGAACTAACACCCCTCCTAAATAAAGTTTCACCAGTAGCACTGTATGTTAATGGAGCTATTTCATTGTTAATGTGACTGACTGCTTATTGATTCTTGCAGTAATCCAGCAAGGGCTTCAGAGTACAATTTAGTTTGGAGAGCTACGGGTCCAACATCTATGCTCAATTACAACTTTCAGAAGGGTAGATCAATAAAATTTAAATTGCTTATGGTAATCACAACTTCAAATCATTGCGATCAGCATAAGCAATCTGCTGACCCCAGCCAAGCTCCTAAATTGAAACTTGTAATGAGTGGTCATTTAGTTTGGGTCCATTCATATTATTTTGGAGGCAGGTGATGAACAATTAAAGATCAGTCAGCACCTTCCCTATCCAGCATTCCCATCTGAATTCCCAAAGTACTAATACGTAGTAACCCTAGGGTATAGGCCTTTGCACTTCTTTAATGGGTATTCTGTATGAATAAGCAATTATATTTTCTATTAAACAATTTCAGTGTAATTGAATTAGCAGTTATAATATTGCTCGGGCAAGCAGAAGCTTTCCTAGGGAAAAATTAAGTGATATTGGGTAATTCAAATTAATTTATAAACCTGAAAAATGTAACCATTACATGGAATTGTTCACCCTCCCAAAAAAATTACAATTAATGAGCATATTGTTTCAATGCATAAGTTTCCTAACAATTTGTTTTTTGGTCATAATAGCTTTTTCCAGTTCATTACAAAAACCTGTCTATTATAATGAAAGTTTCATAGGCTGTTTTCTTTGACAAAACGGGTTGCAAGTTTAAGCAAAGATAGCCTGCAGATTACTTTCACGATAAGGAGTCACCTTAGAATTACATTTTAATAAATCATTGACAATAAATCTTCTGCATTACAGCACTAGGTTTTAGAGAAGGAGGAAAAAAGGCAAATATAGAGGAAACAATCAATGAAAATCCCCTTCTGCCAATATGAGAATAGATCGACCAACCCTAATGTAAAGTTCGCTACATGCAAAAATAAAAGCTCAGAAAGCTTTATTTAAAAAAGATGCAAAGCAAACATCAATAAGGTCTGTACACAGATGCAGATTTAATTAACATATTAATTTATTAATACTCAACAGCTTTTTGCAAATGGTCTGTATTCAGGGTAGAAGTTGCTGAATATTTAAACAAGCTAACAGACACTGATTTGGGAATATTTTCATTAATAAAATGCCAAACACACATGATTCTAGTTCATGAGATTACATATTATTCACAAGTATTTGAAAAACTGATGAGCTTTTCTATTTGAGATTCACAAAATGTTACATGGGTTTTAGCACAAACAGTGCTTTGGCTGAAGACTGTTTAAACTGATTTAGTCATCCTACCAGAGAGGAATAACAATTCCCGTATTTTTACTTAGAAGCGGTCTTAAGGCAAGGAGCATCCATAAAAGCTACATAAAATAACTCTTGCCATACGAATCAACAGAGCAAAATACACCTTAGTTATGCCAGTTTTTGAGCAGCTATGCAGACAAAAAATTCTGTGGCTCATATTTTTGCAGGGTTGGGAGAAGAAATCTAAGATAAACTACCCTGACAAAAGGCTTCTGTATGTGTTATGCAACACTTGGATGGTTTTCTGGGGCAAATCTACCAAAAAATTCTTCTGATCACAGACAAAGTCTAATAATGTCCCTCACTAGCTTTCGTAATCATGGTACCATGAAAGTAAGAGGCAAAAACTAGAAGCAGTAAATTCACAGTTCTTGATTAAGCAGAACCAGAATAAAAACCATGCCTCTGCCTATGAGTCTGTGGATCACTTACACTGGAGAGGTCTTCCCCCCTCTGCCTGGCCTGTCATTTTATATGTAGAGCTTCTTAAGAATATCAATCTTAAAAAGTACACTGATGTTTTATAGTCATTCCTGTTTTGCAATACAAATGATATAATTACTTGTTTCTCGCTGGAGGGGGTCCAGTTCTTTTAGTTCATTTTTTAAATGCAAATCTTATTAAGCATTTTATCCTAAAATGGCTACTGCAAAGAAGGCAGTATGATCTCCGACGAAGATGGACAACACACCTTGGAAAATAAATATGAGGCAAGAAACAACCTGAATTAAAGCTGCATACTGAAAATGGAATTGATTACTTTCTGAAACATGTTAACATGATGTAATGGGCAACTACTAAAATCAGATGTATAATAATATTCCATGAATCACTGCTAGCTAGCCCACAATAAACAAAGACATAATAAAGAGTTCTGTTCACCAAAAATCTCAAATGTTATAATAGCTCTGAAATGTTCTGTTTATATATTATAAAAAATTTCTCACCACCTACAGCTTCACATTTGTTATTGTGGACAGACTGCAAACTTTCTTACACTGGTGAGCAAAGTATTAACTTTCTCCTGTGAGTAACTATTCACTTGCTTGAGCTTGCTAATGACACCCTACTCTTGAGCTGGAAATCAAAGCCACTCAGAAATTTCTGGCAGCAAATGAGCTTGAAATTAGATTCGCCTGACCCAAAAGCATGAGTCCTTACTATTTAACTTAAAGCAGATTTGCCATGAGTTGTGCCCTGTGAGACAAGACAAATGACTGAACAGTTCTGATTCCATCCATTAGAGGTCAGTGGTACTTGTAGGCTAGCCAACTCATTACAGAACTTCAGAAAAGGGATTAATTAGGGTCCTAGCTTAGCTTCAATTATGGAACAATCTATATTCAAATTGCCTGTTGAATATGGTGGCCACTACATGAGAATCCTGGAAATTTAAAGGTAATGACAGCATTGCATTTAGGAAAGAAAAAAAATGCAGTCCAAGGACATTGCCAATGTACGGTCCGATGTCCATCCTGTGCCCCTTACATAAATACTTTCAGGTCAGGAAGATGTTCATAACCTCTCCAGCTCCTCTGCTGTGAGAGGTAGGTTTATCCCTCTGTAGAAGACAACTGGGCCAGAAATGCTCTCTGCAGTCCTGCAAATGTTGAAAGGAGAACATCCTTTCTCCCCTACTCCTCCTAACATGGGAATTAGTGACAAACAGGAGAAATATGAGTAGGTAACAGAAAATTCATATATAGACACGTCTGTCCAAAGTGGATCTGAAAGGCAGAATTTTCAGCCCATATAATTAGCTCATAAATTAGTCTATAAATATCCAGGGCTCATTGTCACCATACTAACAAATTCCCAACTTGTACTTTTTCTTTGATTTTTTTACTCCTTCAGAAATCACAGCTGTCTTTTTTTTCCAGTAATTAGTAGATTTAAATATTTGAAGTCAAGATACATAGGAAAGTCATAAATAATATGCATCCTTTCCCTAGGTAGATCTTTAAGACGTTTTGAAGTATAAAAGCAATATGACATTTTAAAGGTTTGTGAATTTCTTGAAAGCCTCAAAAATGGCCTGACAAATCCTTAATCCATTTATCCATAGAGTAAAAATGTAACATTTCTATTTGAAAAAGAATAGCAGAAATTACCAATTCCCTATGTGAGTAGAGTGGAGAAACAAGTGGAATATTCAAGGTTAGGTTCTGATCCAAGTTGTGTAGCTATATATCTGGGATAGACTGATTTTAGTAGTTATTTCAGATTTTCTGTAAAGAAAATTCTGATGAGAGCTTTAGGCTTCCTATAAGCATTGTGTCTAAAGGGATCAATTTTCATGATGTTTTTTATTTGCATACTTCATTGTACTTTTTCACCTGTCAGGAATCCTGCAGTAACATCAGCTTAACAGAATTCTTGAAGGAATTACTTATGAGCTGAAAGCCTTACATCATAACTAAAGGCAGTGCACCTAAACTAGGTCTTAATCAACCAAGTTAAAAGGACAGTGTCATTACAATAGTGTAAGAACATCATTTGCTGCATTTAGGGAATATTTAACAGTGAAAGATACAATTTGTGGGTTTGACATTATTTGCAAAATAAACATGTAATAGGATTGGCAGCTTATTAGAAACTCTTGTGGTTTGAATTAGGATGTCAGAAGAATGTGGGCCTACTGACACCAAATGTTGTCCTATACAGGTGGAAGAACATAAAGGAAAGCAATAGTTGAACCAAAGGACAGAATTTGGCCCCCACTGTAAGGCTTAACCCTGAATTATGCTATTACAGTTAACATGAATGAGCTGACCCACAATAGCTGTGAATTTGAATGCTCTTGACCTGTACAAAACTCAGAGAAGTATTATTTATCTTAAAATTCCCTCAGTGAAACTTAAACATAATCACACTGCTTTATATTTGCTTATAGGACAAATTTGCTCCAAAATATAACTAGCAGGCTCAGCTGAAAACAGTAGCCCCTTAAGAATGCAAGACCTGGACTGAATAGTTTAGCCTTAAAATTCTCCTTTTTACAAAGCTCTTGGTTTCAGCAGAAACTTACAGATAATGCAGGACATAGTGAACAAAGAACTACCAACTGATTGCCATAGAACAGGAATGTTTCTAAACATACTTTGATATCACAGGCCTGAGTGGTACCTGCTAAATCCCTGCATTATGCAGCCTACTTCTGTGATGTTCTACATTAGTGTTCTACATTAAGGCATGAGGAAGTCATCTAAATAATTAACAAAAAATTAAAAGGGAAGATCTTGTGCTTTTAGTTATAGAAAATAACTTGAAAGGGCTGAAAAACTGGAAAAAAATAACCCATGCTGTGGCCTTTTTTGGTTTTTGTTTTGTTTTTGTTTTTCCATTTAAAGAAGTATGATACTGAAAATATATGAAACTTTAGGTCATGCAAGTTTTTTGTGGACAGAGAGGCTGGATTTCAGCCTCAAGACACTGCATGTGATAGTTCACCCCCTTGTATCTGCTCTATTAAAAACCACCCCATGGACAAATCATGATCCTAAGAGTTAGCTAAAAGTAAGCTCAAACCTTTCACCCTTTTTGTACTCACAAAGTAATCTAAACCCAGCACATTAACAGAGACATCAAAGAGTCCCCGCTGGTTTTTGTAGGTGCAACTTCTGAGTCCCTCACTTCCCACTTTAGAGATAAGCCATGCAAAGACTTCATTCTGGCCCTTTGCCCCCAAAAGACTTTTTACTGAAATGTGTGTTGCAGTAGAAAGATAAATAGAGTTACAGAAATCAATACAGCAAAATTCAATAAATAACAATCGGACAAGACCTAAACTTTTACTATGAAAGAAGTTGTTTTACTTTTCCACACTTGTACAGTGCAGACACTTCTTTTGTACACTCGCATTCATAAAGAATATGACAGCTTTCTGACTTTAAAGACTTGGGCAAAATGTGAGGCATACGTTCCATCGCCTTCTTCAGAAGCTCCCCAGATTACTGTCTAAGAGCTCTTTGGAACCAGAACCAGAAATATTAAACTGCATCACACATATAAATTTAGATCTCAAATTCACTTTAAACTATGAATGCAAGCTACAAAATACAGATCCACATCTCATTAGCCTCAAGGTCTGCAGCTATCTGAATCTGACATTTTGACTTGGAGCTGTTTCTACTGGGAGTCAGGAAAAAAATTTCTCATTTTCCATTTAGTCATTCCCAGCATGTTTTGCTTACAATTTTTTTTCACTCTGTCCCTACACTAAGAAGCCATTGAACCATCTGTAGTATTCAGATAATAATTTTCTTAGCTATAGCTATATAATTCTGCTAATGAGGGCTACTGGAGAGCCAGCTATCTTCCATTTCCAAAGACATTATTATAGTTTGATCTTTCACATATGCAGGCTTCACTCCACCTTATAGATGTGGTTAAATGTGTAAGAGACCATTTCTTATGGCACTGCTCCCCTGTACTGGAGCAATGTATATAAATAGTAAATGGCATAACTACTGAGAAATACCATTTTAAAGACTCTGAAACTGTTTACCAGATGGACAGAATTCAGACAGCAGTTTTGGCTAAAAGAAAATAAATTTAAAATAGTCTGGATAATCTTAAAAAGATTTTATTTTAAAATTTTTCAACCTATTGTTTAAAAATTGTTTCCACTTTAAAATCCACCAACATTTAGTATTTCTTATAAGAACTGAAGGACTTAAATTCCACTAAAAAAAAAGTAAACTACAGGTTACATGTCTCTAATTTTTCCTTTATAGTGTGAAACCCTAAATAAAATTCCCTTTGTTAATTAACCAACATTTGTTTCCATTTTTCAACTTAGATTGTGAACCAAGAGACCACCTTTACATCCCGCCCATCCAAAAAGCACCATTACTAATCAGAGCAATAGATCAGACTCTCCAAAGGGCCAGACCTCAGACTTAGTTTATGGAAATCCCTAAGAACTTAATATGATCTTGGGCCACAGGATCAAGATAATTATTCAGGTAGTAGCTGGACAATCTTCAGATGTAGTCTCCACATTGGCCTTTTGAGGATTTGCACAGTTCTCCCTCTGCAGAATGAAGGTGATGCAGGAATCTGCTCTGTAGCCTTCACATAAGGGTCCTTGTGCCAGCACTCTACACGGAGTTCACGCTCACCATCTCCTCAAACAAAAATTGCATGTTACATGTAAGAGATTCCTGATAACTCTTCATAATATGACCTGTCTGTGCCCTTTATAAGAACACAGCTTCTGCCGTCAGCCTCTGCTGACACAATAGCCTCCCCATTCAGGTCTGAAGTCCTCCAGCACAGAAGAGCCTTCTTAAATGGAGAGAGTATTTTGAAAATGCATTCCTCAGTCTGATGATGAAAAATGAATATGAAAATAAAAGAACTCCTGTCTTTTCCTTGTATACAAGACTCTCCTTGCAAAAATCAATCCGTGCCATTTTGGAACAGTATCACTAATGAAATTACCATAATCAAGAACTGCAAAGGCATCGATTACTAAACACAAAGCTAATAGCAGCCTTGAACAAGATTCTGATGCCACTGAAGACTTACAGAATCCAGCCAGGATTTCTCTCTCTATCATCAAATAATCCCAGTGAAAAGCTAAACATCTTTAACTATAAGTAGGTGATAAATCCAAGGTCATGGTTCTACAAGATCTCTAATAATATAACAAAATGCTGTGCTCTCCAGACCCAAAACAAACTTGTCTTGCCAGTTCAGATTAATTCAAAAAAGCGTCCCAGTATACTTCCTGCCAGATCATCTATCCTCTACCCTACCACAGCATGAAGCACAAAGCTGGCATCTCTTGTTATTTTAACAGAAATAGCTTTGTGATGGATACAAACCAAATCTTTAAAGACAGACGATCCAAAGATGTATACAGCCTGTATGGATGAAGCTGGAACTATGACCTCATTGACTTCACTGAAATGATGTGTGATGTTAAAGTAAAACACATTAAATCTTACTTGCATTATGCTCAAACCACTCTGTAACTTCATCCGTGAAGGAACATGAATCAATGATCCTTCTAAGCAGTTCAGTCATGCAATCGTGTGCGTGGATAAATTTGTATTAATTTTCACATGTATTTCCTAGATTCACCTGTCAGGTGTCTGATATGTTATATTGTACAGTGTCAGTAAATGTGCATGTAATTATGCATGCAATGTTTTTGCCCAGCACACTTAAAAACTTCATCGATTCAACCTGTTTCACTGTTCTTGGAAATTTCAGAGGTCCAAACTGTCCAATTAGGTATTCCTTAGTTTTCACGTTTTCATTCTGTGAACCCATAATAATTTGCAAAGCTGAGGCTCATCAACCCCACATCTCATGGTCATATATTAAGAGCTGCACCCCAGTTACCCTGATTTAAAGCCAATCCACATCCAATGTATGTGGATTCACTTGAAGGACCAAGACTGGATTGGGCAAAGCAAATAAAATGGAGTAAGTAATTAAGAGAAGGACGTACCAAATGAGACCCTACAGGTATCTTCAATCATCTCCAACAGCTAAGAGTCACTTTCTTTTTTACTCCAATAAGATCTGTGGCAATAAAAAACCTCCAAAGACCTCACTCTTTTGCTAATGTCCAAAATGGTCTTTGTTTGCGTAGAAACAACGTAGAAAGCTATAAAAATAGGCTTAAATCAGCATATTGCCAAATTGGTCTACTGTAACAAGTGCTTTGAAGTCTGGCATGCTGACTGATTCCCCACAGGAAGTTGAATACTCTGAAAACAATTAAGAACAAAAAAGGGGCGGGGGGAGGAGAGAGGGAGCAGGCGAGTACCGTAGTTAAATTAAGCAAAGTGAGCCTTGGAATAGTCAAGGGACTAAACAAGCCATCGAATCACTTAATAACAGCACTTCTTTAGCAGCAGAGATTGAAAACACCAACTGGATTTTTAGAAACTGAGACATTAAGGCTTGAAAAAGCAGAATGACAGAAGTTTAAATTAAATAAATGAAAATTACTTCAGAATATAATAGAAGGTAATAAGGCACCAAAACTGCCAGTAGTTATAGTAGCTAAGCCTGTGTTCTAAAATTGATCCTAATGTAAAAGCATTGTGCAATTTAAAAGTAATAAACATAATAATCCCTGCCATTTTACATAATAAATAAATCTTAACTACGTTTCCCATTTGTATAAAGCCTTGTGAAATGACGGTTCTGGCTGTTAAAAAAATCCAAATGTTTGTTTCCCAAGGATATTATAGTCATGAAGTGGAATATATTCTGAGGGGGAAAGTTAAAATATATTTTATAGGCAGTACGGAGTAAACATAACTATATCTGAAAAACCACACACATGACACAAAGAAAGACCTTTCATATTATACAATAAATATTTTGTGGAATATCTTCTTTATAACATTTTTGTCTACACTGAAATTCATAATCACACACTGAAAGATGGTCACTATTATTAATGTTATGGTAGATTGCAGTGGAACTACTGTATAATTATCAATGGTATCTGTCTCAAAGATTCTGTGATGTAGATAAGCAAAACAGGTAAAGGCTTCACCACTTGTGTTTTACCAAATAGGAGTGAGGTGCAAGGAAGACTCAAGGCCTACCCCAATTAAGTAATGAATCTCCAAGTCCAGGTTTCTGGACCAGGTCCCAAATTACTGGTCTAAAAGAACAGAAGGCTGTGATTCAGCTGGGACCTGAACCTACATCTTTGTCTTCCCTATGCACAGCTTAGCACAAACTCATCAGAAGCTAATTCTGTTCCTTCGGACCCTCTCTTTACCAGCCTCCTCTACAGGCACTGCTGTACCTCATTGGTGTAGAACCTGAGGCATTAAAAGGAACATAGCACTCTGTCTCACAGCAGTACATCTCACATGTGCAAGATAGGGTCTTAAGCCTCAAGAACATCACTGCTTTCCCCCCTGCCACCTTCTGCCCCCTCCTTTATACATGCACAGTGGAGCCTCTATATTTTGGTCATCCCCACCACAAGTGTTAGGACAAAGTTATGCTATTTTTAAAAACTTTGGTAACTAAATTTTGATAACCAGAGTTCCGTAACTAACCTTTCATTCATTTCTTTCAAAATCCCACTCAACATTTCTTATCTCACAGAAAAGAGCCCACATGTCCTGCAAAGTAGAGAGGAGTACTATAAAATTGAACTAGATAGTCCTACAAAATGTGTCTGCTGATCACAGGTAAGTCTTGTAGCCCTTCTAAGTCCTTCTAACCAGAATACATTTATCCTTTGTTCTCTTGCAACTCAAAGCTCAAACAGTATGTGAGGACTCTAAACATTGAGGTTGTAGGACAAGCCAGGAGACCCAAGCTGAGCTCAACAGCCTAAAGAATCACCTTTATTGTACAGTAACTGTTCTTTGAGAACGTGTTACTACAGATGCCACTATAGAAGATCAGTAAGCATTATCCTGTCAGAATAGCATCTTTGAGAAAATCCAGCTGCCCTGAATACTGATTTATGCTACTGCATTCCCAAATTTAGTAACGAAGGAAAAGCTGGAGAGCTTGATACTGACATTTACACTTCTGGCCTAAGTAACATGTATCAGAAAGAATAATTTGAAGTGGAAGTTCTACAGAACTCTCTCAGAAAGGTCTTCTGCACAAGTCTTACTACGTTTCAGTTCTTCTCTGGACTATCTAACAACTACACAGACTTTAAAACAGCAATACTACAAGTCAGAGGGAACTCTGTTCAAGATGACGCTGGAGAAGACTGTTGAGATCAAGTCTTGTCTTACAGACAAACTTTTGGCTGCCTGTATCAGGAACCGTCTTCATTTTGAAAAGTACCTTCTAACTTTCTTGTCTCATGTCAAGACTTTCTGGTCTCTTGGGAGAACCTTTTTGTAAAACTCTCAGGCTTTTATTACAGACATTTATCAAGTGAGGAGAAAGGAGCAGGGTGTGTTCTAACTATGGCTTTGTGACATTTTGTGGAAGAGATCTGAAAACAGAATAAGTATCAAGCAGACTTACACTACTCAGTTCAAAAGCCATGACATGAACCCTTCATGTACCCCATATACCCCATGTACCTTCAGGAACTCCATATACCCTTCAAGTTTAAAACTCACCTCGGCTGGAACTCTCCTTAGAAAGTATAAAACATCAGCATTTGTTTGCTACCATTCTTTTTATTGATTGTTCTCACCTTTTTCTTATTTCCTCTTCTTTCTTTAACATTATGTATTAATATTACAGTACCACCTATAGCAACAAATTAAAATTGCAGCTTTGATCAGATCCTGTTACACTAGGTTTTGTACAAATCTCACTGGTAATAAGATACACTCCTTTGGTCAAAGTGGCAAACATAAAGGTGACAGAAATAAAATCAAAGCAAAAAGAGGTGGCCCAGCTCATGTCACATGTCAACAGTAGAACAGGTTTCCTGATTACAAGTCCAAGGTACCACATTGCTTTACATTTTCTTCGGTGCTTTGCCTTTTGTCTCTATGTCTCTTCTTTTACCTTATGGCTGAACATTTATGCTTGAGGCTCTGTGTGTGTGGGCATGTGTGCATGTGTGATCTACAACTTGGCCAACTCATATACAAGTAATTTCAGCAGTTTTTTTAAGCTTCAATTCTTATATTAGTAGAAATTTGGAGACTGGAAACAGAAGTAAAGAGATATTGCCTGACTTTGTCAAAAACAAATTGGGATTTGGTGTTCCATTTATAAAACTCTTAGTTTTTATGAGCAGAAGCAAGCAACCGCTGCTCTTGGTCAGAGCTATCTGTAACCAGATTCTCACCACATCAGGCCCTGATAATAAAACCTATCTGCCAGCATTTGGTTCACCAAAGTCAGTTACTGATCTGCTAGGAGGAAATTAAAAAATAAATAAATAAATAAATCAAGAGAGCTTCACTTTGTATGCATTCCTGGTCAGCACTAAACATTCTTCTGGGTAGCAAGTGAGAATATAGCAGATTTTAAATGCTTTCTCTCAAAGTAGAAAAATATATCTTTTAAGCAATCAAACGTTAACTGTGAGAATTAAAAATATCTGTTCCATATGTTCAAGTCCCAAGTAAAGTAATATTAAGTATGTACAAGAAAGTTCAGGTAGGAAGAGAAAATGATTAAAATAAAAGTCCCTTGAGTCAAAATGCAAGTGTAGTGGACATAGATAAAGTACCAGGGAAAGGAGATGAAATACAAACAGGATGTGCTGTGGTGTCCAAATGAGACACATTACTAAAAAAAGTGTTGCATCATTAACCTCTCCATCAACTGGCTCTGCCAGGGCTGCAATGGACTTTCTATTGCCAACACCAAGTCCACTGACAGCACAGAGACCTTGGAGAATATGAGGATCTCAGATCACTCTCTGGTACATTTGCTAGTCTCACTTTAATACTTCAAAACAGAGGAGGAAGAAAATTTATGATCAAACTTAAAGAGAAACAGCAGTTATATTAGCAGCTGAAAAACAATTTCAGTAGTGTGATGGGCCTCTCGATATATGACTGAGATCAGTATCTTCTATATTGATATCTCAGTTGTCAGTTAGCCTCTGGTCGACAGTGGATATGATATGTGTTGTCCACAAGTTGCAACACTTTCGTCACTGGTGCTGGGGTAGCTCTCTAGAAGTCATCTAGCGCTCTGAACAGAAAACATCCCAAGAGTCTTTCAATATCCCAGATCAATAGTTCTGACCTGAACACAAACACTCAAAACAAATTGCTGAATGCCACCAATTTTCCCTGCAGTCCACAGAACCTGATAATCTTCAATGCCTCTAGAATCAGTCCCCTAATGACGAGCCCTGTCTGGCATTCCCCAATGTGTGACCAAACACAGACCTTCCTGAGTAGCTCCAAACTCCAATTGTAAGCACTATTGGAACTACTAATTCAGAGAAAGTGGTTCTAGATAAAAGAGTAATTTGTATAAGCATTTTTAAATGCTATCTATATCTAAGTGCATAGAAAATCCATTGCATCCATTGTAAAAATAATGAATTGCACTGTTTTACAAAACAAAGTATTTTGATTTCTCCAATCAGAGCAATTTTAATGATTTTTTCAGTTTGTTTTAAAAACTGTTATTAAAATGTTTATTCACATCTAATAGCTTTATTCAATTTTTAAAATTACTATTTTTAGAGGTTGCCATAAAAAACACTCAGTTTGTCTATTCCAACAAATGCAAATTTTCAGACAAAATTTTTAGTAACTGAAAGAGTTAAAGGAAAAATACCTTTTTTTCTTACTTTGTGAAATAAACAAAATTAATGAGGATTATTTATTTTCTGTGCCTTGGGTTTAGTCATATTCACTCTTTCATTACCATGCCAGTGAAGAAGACAGTATATCCTTTAGCATGGTTTATACTTTCACATATGCACACAAAAAGCCACTAGCAAGAATGACAAAAACATGGCTAAAAATAGGAACCTCTTGATTGCAATCCCACAGAAACTGGCAAAAGGACTTGGGGACATGAAGCTCCTATTAGCCTGTTTGTTTTTAATTGACTAGATTTCAACTTGACAGTGGCCCTTTTAGCAGTGTACAGAACAAAACAGCACCACATGGCCAGCAGGATCCATTTTAAAGTGGTGTTCTTATGTCCCCTGCTGAAGACTGCACCATATGAGCCATCAGGAATGTGAAGTCAAAGGCCAACCATCAATAAACCCCTTGCTGTGATCAAGAAAATGTAAATAATGGACCAACAACTTCTAGTGGTAGTTATAACAGAGTTAAAGCTGAAGTAGGGTGGCACCTACCTGACAAGTTTTTTCTCTGAAATTTTACAAAATACAGTATTTTATCTGGACACTGTTGGTTGCAGTAAATATTTTAGTGCAGAATGTATTCTACACATTCTTAATCAAATGAATGGAACAGAGACTACTCGTCTACATACACAGCCTGTGAAATTCAGCAGGAACTTTCCCATTCAATTCACTGTTCTCTAAATTAGGTCTATAGTCAATACATTGTAACGCAGATATCACAGCGATGAGAACTGAATAAATAACAAACAGATGTGTCCTCTCTCATTACATACACTCTTTAAAAGTACACTTTTATTTAGTATAGTTCAACACATCTGGGCTAAGCTTCTATTTGTAGATATACATGTGCCTGGAGTTAAAAGTTCCTACAATGGAAGTTCACTGACAACAGGTTACTATTTCAGAAGGAAAAGACCCATAGAATTTAACAGGGATTGCTGCTCTTCTTCATCCTTCTTACATTCCAGCTATAGGATGGATTAAGCTTTTTGTGGGAAGGATTTACTTCTATATATCCTGGAATAGTTTCCCTAAATCCTGTTAACTTCATTTTGCAAGGTGAGTTTCTCCACAATTCCTGCACCTGTAAGACTTAACAGAACAAATTAAGAAAATCATATAAACCCCCTTGCAAGGGCATACTTTCTCTGACCTTAACCAGCTCTTTGTTGCCATCTGTCCCTGTACATGACTCATCACATTCTGTCACATTACCATTGACAAGGACATATAAAGCCACAGAAGTTGATGGACATCCACTCCAGAGCATTAGCTACCTTGCTCCATGCTCCTGAGATCTGACTGTGCCTTTTGACAGCTCCCCAAGCACATTTCCCCATTTCTAGAATGAAACTGAACCTTTGCACTTTATTATTATTATTATTATTGTTCTCTTTCAGCAAAAAGGTAATTGGGCATGAAAAGTTCAAATCCATTAAATAAAAACTCAATTTAAAATATTTTCCATCCACCAAGCAAGGTCCTACTCATTATGCTGACACTGTACTCCACCTCTGTGCCAAGTGGATCACTCAAAGATGCCCCCCACCACTTTCCTGGCATTTCATGTGACAAGTAAATCTGCTGTGCACACATTGTTTTATAGGGCATCCCAGTTTTGTATAAATACAAGCAACATTTTGTTACAGTGCCTTTAAATTCCCAAGTTGAATACTGTAACTATCAAGATATTTTCAAGTAAACTATTTGTGCTGGGTCCCTTCTCTGAATATTGCAGCAGACAGACACAGCTTTTGAGTTTTATTTCCACTTCTCTACTCACTGCAAGTTTTTGAACAGCCTCAGTCCCGTTCAGATAATCCTACTGTTAAACACAAATCATAAAATGTATTTACTTAGCAAAAACAACTGCAGACAATTAAAATATAAATTACATAATTCTCTATGAACCTCAGTAGAAGAATTCCTATGTTGGAGTTAGCTGGTACCTTATTAATTTAAAAAGCAACCAAAACATTCTAATGCTTCAGCCACAGGTTAAATATTCTGTTTTCACAAAGGTCACTTTTTCCATAAAGTTTCTTTAGTACACGTTTACTGCACAGAGACACCATTTTGCCTTAATATCCACTACAAATTTGTTCTTTAAAGCTAGCAGTATTTCCCCCCTACAACTCAATCTACCTGCACAGCTACTTCAGCTTTCACAGGCCCAGTCCTGAAGCCTAATAAAAAAGCCAAAGAGGGACATCTAGTGGTACCAGGCATGAAATTAAGAACGAGTTTAGGGAGGAAAAACCTACTGCCATCCACACCTACGGATCTGAGAGAACTGCTCATCAGGAAAAAAGAAAGGTTGAAGGCAAGACCAAAACTAAAGAAAGGAAGAAGTCTGCCCATTTTATCCTTTTCTAACACATAGACACTTAGATTACTTAACACTAAACTCCATTTGGGCAAAGCAGAAAGATGAAGCAAAACAACAGGAGAGCTAACAGTCATTCTTTTAAGTAAGAGCGATTTGTTTGAAGAACATCAGAATCCTCTAGATGAACTGAATCTAAATGAAAGAGCCATAAACAAATAATACTGCTGCGGAACTTCAGATACAAAGAGAGAAACCACACCTTGGCTTTCACTTGCAGAACAATCCCGAGGAAACCCAAGAGGACACATAGAACTGATTTACCTTGAAAATACACAGGTATATCAAACTCCAGCTGAGGGCTGAGAATCAACAGAAACTTAATTCCAGTTTGACAAGACTTCCAAAAACTCACTCAATGAGTAAACAATAAGATTTAGTGCTTATCACTTATATTAGCAGTGAACACTTCATCATCATCATCATCCTTAAGTGCTCATGAAATAAGTCACCTGTCAGCTAACAAGCACTGGACCCTTCTCCCTGCTAAAGACAAGGAGAGATCAACTCCTTTTGAGAGCAAACTCCAAATCACTGGAGAGACAACAGAAGAGCTGAATAGCATGAGCTATGCAGTCCCAGCTAACTTTAGTACAAAAGAGTATCTATTTGTAACCAAGTCTTTCTTGTGAAAACATTCCTTTAAGAGTACAGAAGGGACACCCACGTGAAGAGTATGCAAGTTGCCAGCTCTGCTCTCTGCGAAATGCAGCCTGAAAGATGGACCACATCTGCCCACAGGTTTGATATGAAAAATCCCTTAGTAAACAACTTTGTATTGCATAGCTACCCAGTATTAAATAAATGAGGGAGACATGCACACTGTAATGTAACTGCAGCCTCATTAAAGATTAAGCCATCACACACCACATGCAGGACAATTAGGGGATCAGACCTAGCCAGCATGGGTTTAGGAAAGGAAGGTCCTGTTTGACCAACCTGATCTTGTTCTATGGCAAAGTGACCCTCTTAGTAGATGAGGGAAAGGCTGTGGATATGGTCAATCTAGACTTCACTAAAGCATTTGACACTGTCACCCACAGCATTCTCCTAAGAAAACTGGCTGCCCATGGTATACTCTTCGCTGGGTGAAAAACTGGCTGGAAGGACAGGCCCAGAGAGTTGTGGTTAATGGAACTAAATCCAGTTGGCAGCCAGTCACTGGTGGTGTTCCCCAGAGCTTGATGTTGGGGCCAGTTCTGTTTAATATCTTTATTGAAGACCTAGATGGGATCGAGTGTACGCTCGGTAAGTTTGCAGATGACACTAAGTTGGGTGGAAGTGTTGATCTGCTTGAGGGTAGGAAGGCTCTGCAGAGAGATCTGGACAGGCTGGATCAATGGGCAGAGGCCAATGGGATGAGGTTCAATAAGGCCAAGTGCCAGGTCCTGCACTTGGGTCACAACAACCCCAGGCACCGATACAGGCCTGGGGAAGAGTGGCTGGAAAACTGCTCAGCAAAAAGGGACCTGGGGGTGCTGGTTGACAGACAGCTGGATATGAGTCAGTAGTGTGGCCAGGTGGCCAAGAAGGCCAATGGAAATTGGCCTGCATCAAGAATAGTGTGGCCAGCTGGACTAGGGCAGTGTCCCACTGTATTTGGCACTGATGAGGCTGCACCTCGAGTGCTGGGTTCAGTTTTGGGTCCCTCAGTCCAAAAAAGACATTGAGGTGCTGGAGTGCGTCCAGAGAAGAGCAANGGGGTCGGTCTCTTCTGCCTTGCCCATAGTGGACAAGAGGAAACGGCCTTAAATTGCACCATGGGAGATTCAGATTGGACATTAAGAAAAAATTTTTCACTATAAGGATTATTAAGTATTGGAATAGGTTGCCCAGAGAGGTGGTGGAGTCATGGTCCCTGGACGTGTTCAAGAGGTGTCTGGATATGGAGCTGGGTGATATAGGTTAGTGGTGATGTAGGTAGATGATTGGACTGGATGATCTTGAAGGGCTCTTCCAACCTTGATGATTCTATGATTCTATGAAAACTATAGACTTTTTAGTGTCACTTTCTATCAAAAGCAGAAGCAGGCGAAGTTCTACCTTTACAGCAGTTATATAAAGAATTTTAACCTACCTTGAGCACTTCTATGGCAATTCCACGTACATCAATCCCTACAGCTCACCTCTAAAGTGAGGGCCAAACAGATGAAGCTCAGAAATTCTTTCAGGAAACATGGGACAAGCTACAGAGTTGAACCCTTTCTGCCCAGCTCCCAAGTAAACTCGCCCTTGCTCTGAATGTCCTTTCTGATATCCATGAATATATTGCAGTAAAAAGGGATACTTTTCCACAAATTTGAAAACATGTGTCATATATGACTTTCCATGCAAAAAAAAAGTAATCACCCCCTCCAATGCTGTAGGTGCGGTATCATTTTGGGGGCAGTTTCAGAGGCTATTCTTCGTAGTCACACAGTGCCAAATCCTATCTCCCACAGCAGTGGCCTGTGTGCCACAGGTGCCTTAAGAGGCACCAAGTTAACCCAGCCCACAGGGCATCTCCATTCTGATTTGAGATATTTATAATCTTCTTTGCAAATATTTAAGGACTAGATGCAAAAGGAAAAATATTCTTATAAAACGAAATTATTTTGAATAGAGATAGTAAAGTGGGTTTATAAAATAAAACCACAGAAGCAGAAAGCAACCTGCCTCTCTTACAATGCTTCATCTATCAGTCTTTATCCAGTTTGCTGCTTGATGCTGTGCTAAGCTACCAGTAAAGTATTTCCCTCCTTTCAGTCATCCCTTTTTTCCCCTCTTTATAGTTTCTGTAGGACTGACACTACCTTCTGAATTTATTCCCCCTCAGTGGACAAGCAGTACCTATGAGACAAACATTTTTTCTTTTTTTTTTTTCTTACAAAGGTAAGTTTTTTGGAACTTCTTCTTCTTAAGCTCTCTCAAAAGTCCACCAGCACATACAAAATGTAGAATAAAAGAAAGATGCTGTCAGTGGTGATGCACACTGGGATCCACCAGCAAAGAAGAAGCAGATATAAAAGCATCCAATTGTGGAGATTACATGGCCACTGCTAAAATAATGTCCTTTAATGCATAAAAATAAATTACTTTTAAATGTGTTTCCATGGCAAAATCAGCTACCTGGCATGCAGGTCAGTACTTGGAAATGCTATGTCAAGGAATGGAGGCTGACTAGTTAACAAAAGTCAGTCACCATTCCCCTGCTCATGTTACAACTCAGTAGGCTTTGAAGAAAGTGTGCTGGACATGTTATTTTCCACAATTTCATAAGCATTCACATCAAGATGCTTAACTCCATGCCAGCAAGGGATGGCCTACATCACTGGAGTATTACTTACAGAATTTATGACTTAGGATCAGGTTTAGAACTTCATACATTGCAAGCATTTATGGAGAATACAGTCCCGTGTGTACATATTCACCATAACATATATTCCTAAGAATGCTTAATTAGCACTATTATACAGAAAATCACTTCAGGCATTATACCTCACATTTCTCACACCTACTTTTAAAACAGAAGAGTAGTATTTCTTTTACATGTGGAATGGGGCTCTAAATTTTTGCTTTTGCAAAAGTATACAGGAGTACAAAGCAGAAAGCTTTGTAGCAGGAAAGTAGCTGTTTAAAATATTTCATATTTCTCCTTGCACTGCAATAATTTAATAATAATTGTCTCAATTAAAAAAACCAAACAACCAAACAACAAACAAAGCCAACTAAAAGAACCTATGCTGATTTTAAAGACTGTTTAGTGAGCATATATTCCAGAGAGAAACAATGTCATAGAAAGAGTGAGTCAATGCCTGTCTCCCAAAGTCTCTGAATGAAGATCACACACCTTTCTGGAAGTCATGCTATGATTAAACTAACCTCAGCAGAAGGGCAGCCATTCCGTGGCATATTTTCCACTAGAGGTCAGGCTGAAGGAGCTAGTGATCTATTTTAGTCTTCAAAAATCTACGAGTTACGAATCAAGATTTGGAAGTCTGAAAATCAGTATTTAATTAATACTGCTTTGCCTCCCTTAAAGTCAATCACAAAGATGTATTTTTCTAAGTGTCCAACTGCTGGAGGTACTTAATGTATGTAAATACAACCTTTCACAGATCATTTGATGTGCCATCTCAGTTGGCAGTACAAGGTTTGGAAAAGAGAAATTCTTCCTAAGCTTCAATCTTGAAATGTAAAATATGTTTGCATAATAACAGACAACATTCTAGTTACTTTTAAAAGGGTATTTTTAATGTTTTACTTTTTAGTTTTTGTTTCTAGAAAGAACATACATTACAAGCATTTTCCACCAAAAATCTAGGTTTAAATTGTTTCTGTAAATAACTAGGAAGAGACACAGTTAAGCATGGAGTAATGAATATAACAGGCTTCAGGTGACTAGAAATTTTTTCAAAATTCAAAAGTGATTTCAAGTCGAACTTCGGCTTTTTTTCCCCTGTATTTTGGTGACTTACGCAATTCCACCACTTTCAGAAACATTGACTTGGCTTCTTGAAATAAACACCTTGAAGGCAGTGAAGTTCAGACATACACTTGCTTCTGAAAATCCCACGGAAATGTTTAACGTATCATTAATAGTTTTAAATACCTGCTTTGTTGTGACAGGATGTGAAGTCATGCTCAGATGGCATGTCCTAGCTCAGAGCTCTTCGCGAGTCACCGGTCCTCAACAACTCACTGCCCATGAAATCCAGGACAAAGTAACTTTGGCCAAAGCCACATAAGCATTTACCCCTAAAGTCAAAAACTAAATTGAGGAATTGCTCACATTTACACTTCTGAAAACAAAGCAGCCCATGAAATTTACTCAGAGATTAAATCAGCTAACTAGGTCAAACTACGTCAGCTAGCACTTTAAAGTACTTCATGGTCAACTACTAGAGCCTCTTCTAAGATACAGAAAGTACTTTGGAGGAGTAAGAACATAGAACGCCAGGAATAACTGGCAGACACAAGAAATCTTATAGTTTCTCCTGTTGCCTAAGATTAGTGGTGGGACTAACAGGCCGAAGGAACAGAAATAAACCCTAGAAGATGTTGGTTTGATCTCTATTTATATGTCTCCCATGGACTTGCTTTTTCTGTACTTTCAACCAGGTGAAAAGCAGCATACCTGCTGCTAACAGCCAGTCGTTTCGTAAGAGTTACAGACTATTTTCCTTAACAATTATGTAATAGGACCTGGTAATAGCGGTCTGAAATCCACATGTGCATGTTTTAAAAGGTGAAAATTCAGCTCAACTCAGTAATACATTCAATTTATACACTCTTTTTCCTTTACTAGTTCTTCTGAAAATAAGGTAACCTTTTAAAATTTACAGCTGTACAGTATAGTATTCCTCTCTAAGCCACAGCCTGGAGAAATGCAAGAGCTGTTTGACAAGGACCACTCCAACACACTCCACAGAGCTGGCAGTTGGAGTTTGTCTGAAGCTGCTAAGGCAGATTTCCCAGATTGAGCACGTACCCCACCCAGGCACACAGATGGTATTTGTGGGAGCAAAGAAAAATAAAATATAGGTTTAAAATAAATGCAAGAAAAACACAGAATAATATTGAATCACTCTAGGTATTTGTAAGGGTTTCCATATATCTTTTCTGCTTCTCAGCACATAGTGAGTGTATGTTCAGGGCTTTGAAACCACTGAGCAAATGGAAGAGATTTAAAACTAGTTTTGTTTCAAATGTAAGATCACAGAAATAAAGACAACCTCCAGGTACTTCTCTTCAGAATGAGATTTCTGTACAGAAGTTTGACACAGAAGTAGTTAAAATTGCTGTTCCTGCATATGCCTGGCAATGACAGCTAGGCATGTCAGAAGAGCCTTTTCAAGGCTGAAGGAAAGGACTCGCTCTGCTGCTGAATTTCAAATGGGTCCCTCTGCATGGTGGCTAATTTCCCATTGCTTTAAATGGATAAAAAGACACACAGCTGGAAAGAAGACACAAACTATAAAGAAGTGAGAGAAATACAGCTGTTGTTGCAATATAAAGAGGCAAGAGTAGCCACAGACTTATCAATCAGTTGGCAGGTTAACTCAACTGGTTTGGGCCACAGCTCAAGGTCACAGTCTTGCCCCTTCTCTCTCCATCACTGGTTCTTCTCAAGGTAGGAGGAGCTGATGGCCAATCTCCTTGTTACAATGATACTGTCCAAGGTAGCTGTCTCAAGGTCCCATGAGAAGCTAACAGAGAAAGAAGGAATAGCAGGGAAACAGCACAGGTAGGAAATGGTGGAGAAAGATGTGAGGAGAAAAAGTACAAAAGCCCATGTTGCCTGTTGGGAGTCCCTGGTACCCCAGAGGTGTTGATGTGTGCTTACTCAACTATGTCAGGAACTGAAGCTCTGTAATGTACTACTTTTAATCCTCCTCTCTTAATCATCCTCCTTTTTCAGTTTAATGCTGGGCCAGCAATTAAACTAATTATAAATGCTCTCTAGGACCCCTCTCCCTTCCCAGAAAGGGAAAGAGAATAAGGAAGAGAGACTTATGGTTTGGAAACTAAACTACACAGCTTTAATGAAACAGTAATGGTGAAAAATAATGAAATATATACGAACATATACACCTATACAAATATATAAACCAACACCACCACCACCCCTCAATAACATTCACATCACCCCCAAGGCTGCAGGGTAGCCCTGGGAGAGACCCGGACTGGGCTCCTGGAGTCAGCAGCAGACAGAAGCTGGAGGCAGGGAAGCACAGAGTCAGGAAGACATAGATCTGAATCAAGGGCAGACAAATGGACAGAATCCTCCCGGGATGTCAGCCATATACAAACAGAGCTTGGTCCTCATGATCCCTCCAATTTATACCGAGTATGACGTGTATGGGATGGAATGCTTTGTTTAGTCAATTTGGGTTACCTGTCAGTCACCTCCTCCCTGTAGGAGGGTCATAGGTATGACCCCTCTCTTCCTTTTTGTTTCCAGAGCACAAGAAGTTTAGCAGAATCAAAGAGTGGCTTTGTTCTGCACACCATTCTCCAGAAGCTTGATTCCAAGTCCCACCCTTCTCTTAATGGGATTAGCGCAGTCCATCTGAACACTTCCTCACTCCTCCTGCTGCCCTTCTCAGTTACAGCCTAGCATAACACCGCATGGACTTCCAGTGGCTCATCTCACAGCTGTGGGTGGATAGGTAGGCTCTCCTGGGATATGCCTTGCAGTACGACATCCACTTCTCCAACACAAAAAGAGGAGAAAAACAAACCCTTTGGCACATGGAGGCAACAGAGAGAACTCTCCAGTCCCTCTCTGGGCTATCCCTTAGCAGCACAGCTGCTAGGGTAGGAAAGCAAACCAAACATGTTGCACTCAAACTTCTGTCAGTTAAAACTCATCGACAACCAGCACACTGGATATAAAGATTTTTCTGGGTCACTTTTTTTCTTGAAATCTTGTGCTATTATTCAAGCCACAGCTACAAAAATGAACAAACCAACCAAAACAGACCAGGAAGAATCTTTAAAGAAAATATTTCAAACTAACACATCATAGAAAGATATAAGCAAAGAGCAAAATTTTCTATCAGCAACGTATTTATGACAGTATGACATATAATCTAATTATATATTCACATCTGAATTGATATCTGTATGTGCAAGTGTCACTCATTTAATGCTGCATTTATTAAAAAATGAAAAAAAAATATTTTATGAAGGGTCTACACTTCATTCAGTCACAAAACTTAAGTTTAGAGTAACTTCAACAAAGAGAACTACTTCAAATTTTTACCAGTGTCACTAAACAGAGTTAAGCCCAGATTCTTTTCTTCTTTTTAATCTATTCAACCGAGAGAAATGGAGCTGCAGCAGTTTCGGTTTTTTAATCCCAAAGTGGCTTATACAAACAAGAATTTCATCAAAGATTTTTTTGCAACAAGCCTAGCATTATTGGTTTTATCTTATTATTAAGGTAAGCATTCTTCAAAGACCTGTATGATTGGAATCTCTTCCTGATACATAGTGACATGTTATTTGCTGGCTGCAGTGAGAGGAGTCAAATGAAAACAAAAATACAAACATGCCTTTTTTTTCTTCTTGTCTTTATTAATAGACTTAGACTTCAGAGCTACAGCCAAAAATAGTAGAAATCTTTAGAAAATTACCACACACGTTATCAATACAAGATCATTGCGTGTTTAGAATCACAAGCACTTGACAAATTGCAAAGGGAACATTAAAACTAATATTTTGGCAATGCAGCACATTAACAGGAATACAGGGAGAAGGATTTCTTTTTTCCTCCAAAAAGAAGTATTTCTGAACACGAATGAAAAACCTGTGTTAAAAAATGAATGCTGCCTCATTCAAGACATCAAAATACACTGCTGGAAACTTGTGCGGAATGTGGAATGGTACACAGAAGCTATGACTCTGCTACAGGTACAACGCTGTCTTCAGCACCTTGTATGCCATCGAGATGGTCACTGCATATGCAACTGCCCAAGACAAACCTCTGCCAGGCTGAGGAAGGGGGATCAAGTATGCAAAAGTGTGAGCGATCCTAGCCCCAACGAAGATCCTGAAATGCAGCAAGGCTGTGGACAGCTCGGGGCCACTAAGAGCATAGAGCAGTCCAATGCCAAGAAATGGGACAATATTTTCAAGGTCATTCTGGTGGCCTCTGAGGAAAGAAGCAAAGTTGGTTTTCAGTGTTACATTTTGTTGAATAAACCACTTCAAGCCTCATTATTTTTCAGCATCTTCAGAGTATGCTACTGTTAAGGCTCTAACACAACTGTTGGCTTACTCTATAGTGGGGACTTGATTCAGCTACTGAAGTGGCTTTGGCATGTTCACCTGACATTGCTCTGGTCTCTCTTGCTGTACCCCACATTTTTAAGCTTCTGATCTTCTATATGAAAGGTCTTACTTTTCCCCTAGAATCCTGGTAATATTAGGTACTTACGTGAGGTATATGAGTGCCCCTGAGTGTGCAAGAATGCAAGGAAAGGCAGGGAAGATTACAGATAGGTGGAATTTTTCTTGTAGCCTCTCTCAACTGAATATAAACTAACTGGATAACTGTGACTGCAGCTACTAGACTTCATGGCCCAGATGGTCCATTCCAATCCCATAAACTCAGTTCTAGTCTACAGAAAGAAAATATGAAATATCCTATATATGAAATATTCTATCAAATCTTCATTTAATTCAATCATCTTGAATAATGTTATTTTTAAGCATCTAACAGGTGTGACAGTTACACGTTTGGTTAATTTTCTTCACCACTAAGCACTAAAATAGCTGAAAAGCGTTTGAAGATTTGAAACCATAATACAATTTACTAAAAATGTGTTGAGACTAAACTCCAGATCTTGAAGTATTCTTTCACACCTCTTCCTAAAACTTCCCTGCTCCCTTTAACTCTTTAGATAAATTGAACTTCCAGCCAAATTTACTGACTGAAACAACCTTCAAGCCTTACTGATTATGTCAACTTTCACAGCCAACTAGAAACCCAACATGGTGCTGTTTTGCACCTGCCTTCTGAACTCATTTATAATTACAAAGAAACATATCCTCTAGCTTTTTTTATTTTTTCTCCCCAAAAAAGTACACTGAAGAAAGTAATGTCTTTCCTATACCCACAAATAGAACAAATTCCAGTCACTTATGCAAAGAAGCCATGCTAAACCTATGTGGCATTATCTGTGGCCATGAAACTTGCAAAAGAAAATATAGTGAACTTCCATTAAGAACCATTGTTGGGAGGAAAAAATGGATGCTGTAACACCAGTGGAGTAACTAGAAGCAAGATGACTTACTAGGTCTGGGGAAGTCTGAACAACCCTGCAAAACAGCAGCACAGGGTTTGATAATACAGTGTTTTAAAAATCTAATCTGTGTAAATGACTTTCTGGGGTGGGTGTAATTTCTCTACCGTAACAATCTGATATTTATTTTCAACATCTTTCCTAGTGGTGGCTGAAATGGAAGACAGCTCATTCACATTCAAGTTTTTGGTGTAAAAATACATATAGCAAACAAACTGTTTGCTTCATTAAGTAATAATGGTATGGAAAGCATTCCATTAAGGCTTTCCTTGTCAGCACAGGTCTATCAAATGGCATCTCAAAAGTTCTGATTTTAGAAACAGAAAATTTTGTCATCAGCTAAATAAAAATCAAATAAGCTGCAACATTCAGCCCACTGAAATACAGCTTATATTTTGCCATGAATCTTGCAAAACAAAATACACACACCACAGGCTGCACACTATTAACAGCATTCTTCCAGAAGGCTGGTCAACTTTCCCATACAACTGACACATCAGTGAGTAACCTCAATTCAATTCAGCAAAAAAGAGCACCGGCTTTGACTCCCACTTGGTACAATATGCCAGATTAATGCTCTCATTACAAATATAGAGTTCCATGAATTTAATACAGTTTTACTTCTCGTCCCTTCATTATTTCCTTTATATTAGGTACTTACATACCTAATATACCTTTTCCTAAAGGAAAAGGACGCAACTATTGCAACTGGAGTTCAAAGCTGAGTTACACTTAATGGACACTGCTTCTTACTTAATCAATTTATGGTCATATTTTACAATCTTCTCACCACTTCCCCTATGCACACAGGATACTATCCAAGAGTTAGCTACTATAACCAGACAATGACTTACCATATTTAGCATACATGCTGACTGTTTGAACGTGGAATGTTTTGTTCATTTAGGCTAGCATATTAGATCACTACATAAAGTAACACAAAACACATACAGGCTTGCCAAAGAGAACAAGGTGAAATTAATTTCTTGATTTAGTATTATTCTGCTGTTTAAAATAATTTTTAAAGACTCTTATGCATTACCTGCGTACACGTTCCACATCTGCATCAGTCCGCAGGTATTTTTTAGCACTCTCGCCTTTTCCAAATGATGCTGTATCTTCTGGGTTGGCAAATGCCTAAACATAGACACACAAGGATATTAGAAGCCAGAATGTTTTTTCTAGTTAAGGGAGCTTGCTATAAAGGTCAGTTTTCACTAATGCCTCTATAACCTCACACAACTTACCCGAAGTTCAATGCTCAGGACATAATACATTGTTCACTGCATTACTGTTTTTTGTACCTAGCCTGTATGTAGCTTAGGTGCTGACAAATTAATGTCATTTAGGTATGTAGATAAAGCCTTGTTGTAAGATGGACAAGCATGGCAGGTGACTGATACTCAGCCTGAAGTAATGCCAGTGGGCTGAAGGAACACAGGGACTTGGAAGGTAGAACCACTGTCTGAACTGCCTAAGTCTCTTTTTCACTATCCTTGACAAATTATCTGAAAGCCCTTTCAGATCGCTTCCTTCTTCAGAAGCCCACACAGCAATAGCATCCAAGAGACTTACTGCCATCGTCACTTACGGTCAAATAAGTTTCTTCTTTTCCTCTTAAGTACAAATTTTTCCACTTGTATGACCCATCATTACCTTCAAATACTGTAAGACACTACTTGAAAACAATGTTTAATTCAGTTTGTGCAGATGGCAGTAGATACCTCTGCTGACACATGTAGTAAGACATGCATTCTGTGGACTGTTCAGGCTATGCACGTGTAACTCAAGAATATCTTTTGATTTTAGAAGAGCTACATGAGCCCTATCTGTGAACTATCCTTGGCCTCAAAACTGGGACACATGTTAACAGTATCAGCAACATTTTGCCTTCTCTGGCAACACTATCTGCATTCCTTCTTCTTTTCTTGACATTTTAAAGACTTTTTAATATTAAATAGGAAATAAAAATGGCCTTACTCATTTGTCTGTTTGTAATATTACCGCCTGTCATAAGAAAATCAAGTACTCCAAATTAATGAAGGTCCCATTGTCACCTGCCTACTTATGGACCATAACACGGTATAAGCATTAATACAGGACTCCACTGGATCTACATGTAGGACCAGTATAGGATCATACAGGACCAGTGCTTCTGCAAGAGCAAAAGGAAGTAAGGTTACAAGACAGACATCTGGATCCTATTTTGAACAGACAAGACAGGCTGCGTGCTCTACTATACTCAATCTTCAGCCACGCCGAAGACCCACAGAGCTATCAGAAACCAGCAGTAGCTCAAACACTGTGCTATTAAGACCTCATGAACAAGAGAACAGTTCAGCTGGGTTCTCTTGCACCCAGTAGGAACAAAAAGCAGAATTTCAACAAAAGGACTGCAACAAAATCCTTGAATCACACACAGTCATGCAAAAGCAGATCTTATAAGAATAGCCATATGGGGCAAACTCAGGGCTCCTTCAGCCCAGGACCAAGTGCTTCCAACAGTGACCATGGGCAGATGCCTAGAAAAGAACAAGAACAGGGCAAACTCAACAAAATGCTTCCCACGAGCACTCTCTCCTAAGCTAGATGTAGCTTCTGCATTCTTTAGTAAACCTCAGTGGATCTTTCCTATACTTATCTAGCCTACACATCAATCCACGTGAACTTCCAGCCTGCTACTCATACTAGAAAAAAAATCAGTTTCTTTAAGATAATGACCTACCTGCAATGGAAAGGCTAAAACAATTAGGGAATGTAAAGAACTTTAGAATTATTAAATGAAAGGGTTATAGATGCATAAAAATCCACGTCATACCCCCTTTTCTGACCCCACTGATTGGTTATTCATGTAAAATGGCTCTGCATCACACTTTATTTGCTTTAAAAATTGGGTACTCTGGACACCAACTTTCTGCAGAAGATAGCAGAAATTAGTCATGAAAAAATATTATTTAAAATCAACAGAAATGTTTTAGAAGGGTAGAGTAAATCAAATGCAACTGTAGGATATAGTGTCATAATTATCTCCTCATCAGGTTAAAGACATTGTCCATTTGAGACTAACAAAGCACCAGCACACCAAATCAGGATATCATTAGATGAGGGAAGAAAAAAGAGAACAGCACCAGTATTTGGAAGCTTAAAAGAAAGATCTGTGATATCTCTATATTTCAATACAAATGTCAATCTATTCTACCAAACAGTATTCCCATTTTCTTACCTTTCTCGTGACTCTGAAGTATGCCGTTATAAGACTCATTAACATCATTTTTAGAAGAACAATAGTTGTGTAGGTAGCATAAGCCCGGAAGACATCGTTGTCAACTAATTGGGCCAATTTAGCCATTTCTCCACTTTTCACTGACAACCTTTAAAAAAACATAAAACAGATTAACAAGATTGGCAGAATAGCCTTTTTTTTAGCATCACTGCAACGCCAGCACAATTTTGCCACTGTGAAAAGTTTATTTTCAAGCAAACTTATTTCTCCCGAGTTTATTTTCACAATGGCATAATACTTTAAGATAAGAAATAATATTATCATTTAATATTTTGCTTCCATTTTATCTGCTTATCAAGCTGTCAAAATATAAGCCACCAAAACATTTAATGTAATTGCAGAAATAAAATTTAGTCACCAAAATCAGTAACTTTTTGAAATAACACAAAGAGTTAGACCAATTCATTTGAACAAGTGGATTTCCCCAAGCAGTTACCAGGATAGAAAGTGTGATGACATACCATGATGACATACTGTAATGTTTAAAGAGGAAAATTAATATTGCCTCTTTTTTTTTTTGATGAAATGACACAATTATAATTGCATTTCAGCTTTCATACTAACCAGTATCTTCCCACCCAGCAACAACTTGTGATCAAACACGCACTTTTCGCCTTTAAGACTTTTTTCTTAAAAAATGCTTTTTGCATGATTCATGGGCAAAGATAAAGTTGAAATGACAAAAAAGTAGAGAACTATTTATGCTTTTATCATGGGAGGTTTAAGCTAATGAACTCTCTTTCCAATGAGACCAGCCCAAACCCACGATCCTATGGAGGTGGTACCTTTTATCAACATCATTAGAGTTAATAATGTGATGAGGACTAAATGCACATGAAATGAAAAGCACGTCCCCTTGCACATTCAATTTGTGCTCTGCACAGAACAAGGCTTTTGCCTCCTCAAGTGCTTCAATCATGCACTGAGTAGGAATCCGTAACATAGCTTCACTTGAGACCAAAATAAATGCTACAGTTAACTTATTTCCTATGATATCATTTTAACAATAGTAATTAAAAAGTTAATAATATTAACTTGATTACAGCTCTAACAATCTCTCATCTTGCTTTCAGCATGGAGTCACTGCCAGCTACAGCCAAACAAGGGGAACTGGACGAGCCTGGAGCAGTAGAAGACTATTGCTCTGGAGGCACATCCTTGGTGGGAGGTGGGCAGGACGGAGGTAAGGGCTGTCTGCTCAGTGAAACCAACCCAGCCATGCCTGGACCTGTCTGACTGCCGATGGGATTTTGCTCACTCTTTTATCCTTTCCAAAACAGTGCTTGGGCCACCCGGCCAAGCACTGGGTCTGGGGATTACGAGTTCAGTCAGAGGTCCCTTCCTTCCCTCCACTTGGCAGTGCAGGAGAGCTCCAGAGCACCAGCGATTCGGCCAAGACTCCCAGTGGTTTCTACAGAGCCTGCACAGCCTCACACAAGGAAACCTGAACCCATGGCTTCAGAGTGTTTTCCCTTAATGGATTTTAAAGCTATGTTGGAAACAGATCCCAGAACCATGCCAGGTGCTGAGGAACCGTTTCCCAACACCTCCATGACTCTCTCAGTGGAGCTACGGCCCAGGGAGCCCCGGCCCTGCCTGCACGATGCAGAGGAACAATTCATGGTCTGAACAGCAGCAGAAACGCAAAAGAGTGAACCCCACGAAGCAGAACAGCACAGGGCTTCGGGGGATGCGCTCAGCTGCGCTACCGACGGCCCCATCCGCGCAGATCACAGCGCAAAGCCCGGCCCGGGCGCACTGCGCAAGCCCAGACCCCCATGTGCTCCTCAGGCGGCCCGGCCCGGCCCGGCCCGGCCCACCCGCGGCTTCGCTTCACGCTTCGCGGCGGGAACGCGGTCCCGCACCGCAGGAAAGCCCGGCCCGGGCTCAGCGCCCCCTGAGCAAAAGCCCCGCCGTGTTCTGCGCAGCGGCCGTGGCCCCGCGCCCCGCTCCGCCCCCG
>VZRW01008436.1:236881-270959 GCA_013398125.1 Aegotheles bennettii
CCTCGCCTCGCCCCTCGGCCGCGGGGGCGGGTCCCCGCCCGGCCCTGCTCGCCGCGGGCCCCCACGGGCCGCCCCGGTGGCTCACCGAGGAACGGCAGCGTTCAGGCCCGGACCCCAGCAAACGGTACCTGGGCGGAAAGGAAGGAGAGCCAGGAAAAGCGGAGAAGAAAAAGCCGCCCCGCCTGAACAGCCTTGGACTTTGGGACTGTGACAGTCCTGGAGCGAAACCAGCGCTGGGGACCCAGCCAGGCCGGGCTGGAGCCCCCCCGGCCAGGCCGCACGGACACCCGGGCAGGCCAGAGCTCACCTGGGAACTGTAAAAGACACAAAGGCTCAGTGCTTTGGGCTGTACGTGGTTTGGTGGGTCTGGGAAAGGGAAAGAAAAAGAAAAGAAACGGGAAGAGAAGGCAGTGTTTCTTGCAGGCTGTGAACCACCAAGGGGGTGGGAGTGCAAAACCGGGGCCGTGGTAAAGCAGAAGTGAATTTGTGCTTAAGGTCTGCTTTCTGCTGGGAGTTCAGCAGCAGCATAAAGTGCCTGTACAACGTTTGAAAACTGCTGTGATCCAAGGGAGGTTGGATACATAACTCTGGTGGTAGTTGCTCTCCAGAGGCCCATTCTCCCAGTCCTTACTCATGTGAGTCGTCCCTTTGGTGCTAATAGGATTACTCTTGTAAATCAGGGATGCCATATCAGCCCGGTGCCCAGGGTTATACTGATCATGAAGGGCTTGATCTTGCAAACCTCATTCACGTGGGCAACCCTTTTTCATGACAACTTTCCCATTGACTTGAAGAACTATGCATATAGCCAGACGCAGCAGAGTCAGGACACAAACTCAGGGTTAGCATAAAAGTAGGGATACAAGAGTTTTTCATTTAACCTCCAGCAAGAATACACACTCCCTAAGAAGATCAGGTAAATACAACCGTTCTCTTTAGACTGCAGGGGAGGCAAGGGAGAGGCATGCATTGATCAACCTCGTTCCAGCCTCTTTCTCTGGCTCCATTTATTCACCATAATTAGAGTGGTAAAGAAGGTACCAGCAATATATTTCACCATACCTGAAGCTTCTGTTTACTACCCCCTTACTAACAAATTGTTTCCTCAAATAGCTCTTCTGTAAAATTGACAAATTATGCCTCCTGCATTAAATCAACCAGCTATTTACAAAGTAAAAAAACCCAAAAACATGAACACTAAGTATGAGACCATATTTTATTTTAAAGTCTGAAATGAATGTTTAAATGCCAAAAGGAAAGTGTTACAAAAATGTTTTGTGTAACAAACCAGAGTCAGTTTTTGTGCTACTCCATTAAAACCCACATCCTCTGGTTAGAAAGCACTTTTGCTATATCAGATGTCGACACCTGTGTCATTTCACTGCAATTCATAGGCTTGTGCTTCAGAAGATCTCAAACTGCTGTCTGGTTTCTCTGGGGAACTGCTTCAAAAATGGCAAGAAAGGATCTTTCTTCAGTTAGCAATGCGTCCTGCTGGTTAGAGCGCAGTGAAGGCCTCCCTGGCATAAACTGCCTTTTGGTTAAGCTTCTAGCTCCAAACAGCTGTGTCCATTCATCTGTCTCTTTTATCCATGCCACTTTTTTGAGGACAGCAGTTCTTGGTAGTGGAATTTGAGGGTTTTGGGTTTTTCTTTAGATTCCAGTTGCTCACTCGTAGGAGAGAAACAACAGTATGTAATTTAAGTCACCCATCAGGGTGGGTGGTAACTAACAAACAGTGAGAGGAGGTGAAAGAAGACAGTCTCCACAAAGCACAAGAATCGGCATATCTGCTGATTGCCTGCTCAGTTAGACACCATTAATATTTTATTTATTTATTTATTTTTAAAATCCCACAAAGTTCATTTGCTGGTCATTTAAAGAGCCAATGAGTAAAGTTATCCTCTAAAGTTGCTTACTGTCTTCCATCAAGTAGCACCATTGCTACAAGGAACATGCAGGAGAGGGAGCAGAAGTCAGGATGTGGACACACACGAAGAATGTCTGTAGACTGTTGCCCTACACATCTTGATGTCCCAGCTGAGGAACAACTCAAAAAGGGATGGGCCTGTAGGCAAACCTTTTCTGTAGGTCTGTGTATAAGCACATCATGGACAATTTTTTGCCTCGACTCCTCTTTCACTGCATATGAATACTGCAGCAGTGGTCTTACTTCTGAAAATACATCTGCAGCACGGAACCTTGCTGCTGACAGTAATGCGTGTGTAGTGAGGCTTTTTAAGTGCTGTGCTGAAGGTAAAAAGACATTAGCTTCACCTTTTGTGATGCTATTTGATCTGTACAATTGTTTTTATTAGGAAAACAAGATACTGCATATCCTTAAAGGCCGTGAGTCGATAGCATTATAATGCTCAGATATGCTGATAAAACAGATTATGCAAAAACCATAGTAAGTTACTTTCAAACTATCCCAGTGAGAAGAGTTATTTGTTAAGCATTATTAAATACAGCTTTCAGAACAAAATCTGATCCTTTAAAATAACACAGAGGTAACAGAAGGAGAAAAATATTCATTATAAAATCAGAAAGGTTGTCAAGTTTCACTTTACAGATCGAACAGAAAGGATGCAAAGTAGAGAGAGAAAAATTAATTTTAAGACATGGAGTTTATATAATCATTAATACAGTTAAGATAGGTTTTCCATGTTGTACTACCACTCTGCTCTAACGGCACAAGAAAATTACAAAGCTGGAGATCAAACTGAAAGGTTTCTTGCTACAGTGCCACTCCAAATGCATGCAGAAGGCTTTACAATCAGTATAAGTGAGCTACTGAGATGATAAAAAGTAGCAAGAAGTCACCAAGGTATCTCTGCAGACAGGAAATTCTTAGAAGTAAACAAGCAAAAGCCTTACAGATACTAGAGATGTCTGTAGACGTACAGACCTGGTGTATGTATAGACAAATAGGTAGTTATGAAATTAACTTTTAAAGTGTTCCCAAATCATACTGTGAGTTTTTTATTCTTGTGTAGCTGTAGGGATTTATATAAGGCAGTGAAAGAGCTGGGCCCTATGGATTGAAGCAAGCTCATTTTACCATGAGGGTACTAAACCACTCTATGATGGTCTGAACCTGTGATCACTGTTAATATTAACTGGATTCATATCACAGTTGAATGTCAATAGGCTAAATGGTCCTATCACTCATTATTAGTCATCTGAAGTTGGATTTCCTTACCACACAGTATATATATCATTGGTAGGATGTGAATCGTGTTTAGCTAACAGGGCAGCTTCTGCCTGTCAGTTTGGAGGTGCCTATGAGAGCTGAAGGCAGGCGAGGAGAGGTGCACTCCTGCACAGGTGATTATTTTTGAGGAGTAACCATCTGGAAGAAAGAATTTAAGTGTTGCATGTAAGCAAAATATTGATCAGTAGTAATCACCTGTCCTGTCAACTGGCATTACTCACTGATCTGGTGGTAGTACTGTGGATGGGATTCTATAGAAGTACTAGATTAGAGGATGGAGGGAGAGGAAAGAGCTGCCCCAGCTTTTGGGTGACAGCAATTCAGCTGTCTCCAACTCGCAGCTTGAAAGAAGTTGTGTAATGAATGCAGAATGAGCACATTCTGCTCTGTGAGGAACGAGTGCCCAAATTGTGCTTGTCTGGGAGTTAAATTTGTGTGAGTTGTTCTGGTGTAAGGGTTAAGAGGCAAACTGCGTAGTCAGTGTGAGCCAAACTTCATTGTTTTAAAAAATCAATTATCTGCAATTACAGGGCCTACGCCAGCAGCACCTTTGCAGTATGCAGAGCCTTCCCACAGAGAACAGTCATTTTTATTAGCAGCCTCCCCTCCCCCAGCTCTCTGTACGGAACCAAGTTTAGAGTCAGCAAAACTTGGAACAAGCGCATTTTATCCCCAACAAGCCAACCAACCACAATTAAACTGTATTACCATACATTAGGCTTTAAAGGGGTTCCTTTACTGCAGTATATAAAAGGCTGTAAGGAGAGACAGAGAGGGGAAAACAAACATTTCACATGTAATGGTTAAAGTCCTCCCTGATGTAAGTCCATTGACTTCACTTGACTAGGGATGTGTACAGACAATTCAATATTTCACAATCAGCAATTTTTGCTTAGTTGACAAGAAAATTTAAGTTCCAGAGCCTTCCCTGTGTTCTTTCACTCTTCCCGAATCTTCACTCGGTTGTGGTATCTCTCTGCTAACAGGAACGACACTCTGCAGGGTTGGCTGTTGGGTATTTTCTGCTGTGGTGCAAGATTACTCCTCGTGGTTTTATAGGGCAGCAGTAGACTTTAATAGTCACCTGAGACAATTATTCAGATACTGTATTGTGCAATAAGATTGCTTTTGAACAGCTGCAGAAATACTTAGCAGAGACATACTCCCTAAAGCCCTGGGATGGGAAATAAAACCAAACCAACCAGAGAAGCAGGGCAAGAGTCTGCATCTTTCTCTTTTAGCTTGTAAAACAAGGAGTTATGTAAGTGATTTAAAAGTTATTTAATTGGCACAGAGACAATTTTTCATTTAGTGGTCCGTAGAATGCCCAGTAATAATAGGCTACAAATTCATATTCGGTCACTACCCAGACATAAATCCTCTTTGGGCAGAGTTGTGACCCAGTATATGGTGCTTTGTCAGTCAATTCTCATTAAAAGATAAAGAAGTGATAAGATAGGGATACAATTAGTCTCTACAGTAGTGATGATGTTCTTTGGTGCAATCCCATTTACAAAGAACATCACAAAATCATACATTCTGAGGTAGAAATGGGCAGTTTTCTTTCTCATAGCTTCAACCTTGCCATTTTGATAAGTACTATGCCTTAACAAAAATACATATTCCCCCCTCCCCCCCAAGACATGATAACCAGTGTTTCTCTATTACACTCAGTTGCAACTAATTAATTTCCCTGCCATTGCAATTCTAACTTGTCCTGGTGAAAATCTTTTGGCTGATATAACACATTGTGGCTTAGATTGATGCTGTGTTAAGTATTGCATACAAAGGGATATTCAGCTGCATTGTCTATTTATCTTGAATAAAGAGTGCTCATAAACACATAAAATTTTATAGAATCTCTTAACAGTTATCTGGTCATCAAATCCTGCCTCCAGCTCTGGACTCAAGAGGATCTGGCAGTATAGCAGAGGGAAAGAAGTACTCTGGATTAGTCTGGTCTCAGAGAAGGATCTCTGATTCTTTTTTTCTGCAGATGGGCAGCTGGGGGTACTCAGTAGGCTCTGCTAACCCACTCCTCCACCATATCATAACCACTTTCCCTTAAGACACAGTTTGAAAATTTCCTCAGCATTTTCTCTCAGGATGAGCCTGCAAGCAAAGTCAAGCTGGGACAATGTTTTGTATTAAATACAGTGCATGATATGTTGGGAATTTAGTGGCTGAAAGACTGCTTGTTCACTTTTTACTGATGTGTGCTTCAGTGAAGTTGCTCTTGATTTATAGCTGGATAAGCAAAAGCAGAATCAGACCCTTGCTGCTCATTTCTGTGGGAGCAGGACTGGGCCTTACACGCTCTTGTGATCATTATATGCCTCAGTATCGAGTCTCACAGCTTTGATTCATAGAGTTCTCTTTAATTTGGTACATGCAGGCTTCCAGACAAGATCACATAGCAGCAGGATAACAATCCTCAGGAGAGCATTTCAGTTTGAGGAATTCATGAAGAGGGTGACTTTGCTACTTACTTTCGATGACACTTGTGGAATAGGAAAGAGAAGAAGTGAATGAAATGGAATTGCCAGCCTGTTTCAAAATGTGTGCTCTATTATGCAGCGGATGACAAATAGCATCCTCAATAACACAGTTCTGGTAGCTGTGTGAGTTTTTGTTGGGTTGTTGTTTTTTCCCCGCTGTAATCTATCTTTTCACATTTAGGGCAAGTTTTTCTTACCTGTGTGCACTGCACACAGGAGCTCTGAAATACTCCCTTGTGCCCTTCTGCAGAGAAGATGTCCACAGGCCTTGCCTGGGGTGGAGGTAAGCAGGAGGAACAAAGCCTCTTGATGCCATTGTGGCAGTGAAAGACCTTGAATTGATCCATTTCCTCCTCCCATCTCCAGCACTCTGACCAAGAGTGTTGCATTGAGAGTGGGAGAGAAGTTGTCGAGTGGTGAGATGGTACAGATCTAGGGCAGGTCACCTCCTCGTGGAGCAAAACCAGGTTTCTTCCTGCTGCTTTTCTGAGACATGAAAAATCCTGCATGCCTCCTTACATAGGAAGGATTGCAAAGCAATAAGCTTGCCTTCTTTCAACAGGAATGAGCCACTCTCCTATTGGCTAAGGCATTTTACTATATATTTGGGTATATGGAAGCTGAGGGAAGGAAAAAGCTTGACAGTAGCTATAGTGAATCATCAATGTATGTCTATGTATAAAATGACTGTAGGAGCTCTGCAGCAAGAGAGTCTGAGAAAGTGTTTCTAAAAGAGAAATAATTAGTTTCCTGCTTTGAGGACAGCAGGATTTTGCCCCTTTACATGAAAGACTGGCTTCCCAGCCTGGTAACTACACCAAGAGCACTGGGAACTGAGCTCTTGATGCTCTTCACCCCATCCCAATTTCCACACAGATGCATATTTGCAGAGGGCAATATTAGCCTCTAATGGTAGCAGGAACTGTCTTTGTACAAGCAAAATTACATCTTTGTGAAGCTGAGTAAGGGACTTTGATGGAATTACGTGTTGAAGAGAGTTGGAGAAATGTGACTGACTATCCTAAGAACGGAACAAAGCAAAGGTACCTGACATACATACTCCTCCTGGTCCATCTCATATTGCCATGGCAAAAGTGTCCCAGAGAATGCAGATTGTGACCTAGACTTTTAGCTCTAGTGAAGTAAAAAATCTACAAGAAACTACAAACTGAGGATCCGTATCTTGTGAGGGAGCATGGAACACAAAAAGGGAAATGGATCATAGAGACTCAGGCTTTCAATGCTTTTGGGAAGTGTCCTTTAAATATATTTGCCTTCCAAAAATCCTGGGTTAGAATGCAGTCAGATAAGGGATGGGATGTATGTTAAGAGAAGGGAAAATGATAATAATGTTGCTTCATTACTTGTGGTGAGATTGTGTGACTGCTATCACATAAACGGTGTTTGGACGGGTATGTATTTGGGCACTGCAATCTAATAGAGATCCAGGTACTAATGAATCCTGATTTCAGAATTAGTCCATTGTCTTTGGTGGGTTTTCATTCCATCCTGACTGCTTCTTTTAAAAGGGTTGTTTATTTTGTGATGTTTTTCATTACAAAGCCTCAAGATTCTGTGTGTGTGTGCGCTCACACTGTTAGTGTTTTTGGAAGTATGCTTGAAAGTGGTGCTTTTAGTAAGAAAAAATAATCATATGTGTGCAGATCCAATAATTTATTGCCTTGTCCAAGAAATTAATTTGTTTCTGTTTCGTCAGATGTTCTTACTGAAAACGACTGTCAAAAAGTTATTCAGTAGCAATCATATTTGTGCCTATTACATATTTTCTTCCTGAAACTTTATAGCCCATTTGAGCTCAGAGAAATCATACAGGAAACAGATCTCCAACAGAAATTTTTCAAAGCCTTACTTAACCCTTTTATGGAACTTTATGTGCTATGTATTTTTATGTTTTGTGCTGTACTGTTCAGACTCAGCAAGGGATCATGAAGAATAATGATCCTGCCCAGTTGTGCACAGTATGGAGCACTGTGCATACAGTCACGCTGAGACCAGTTATGCAGCAGTTTGTGAGATACAAACAGATAAATGTTGATTCAATAATAATAATATGGTCCATATTGGCCAAGTTCAATTTGTAATGCTTTGTACTGAGTAGAGAATTACCTGATTAATCAGATAACTAAGCCTGAGGTGAGGCAGGCAGATGACAATCTTCCTGAAAGGGCAGATAGTACTTAGTTGCTCTGCCCCTGCTTATTCCAAGGACAGGAATAGAAAAGCTTATTCTACCCACCTCAACAATGACCTGAATAAACTACAAGAAGAGGTGAGAGAATAACCAGTCAATGATGACAACTCAGTTCTTGGATCCTCCTGTGAAGCCTGACAAAACTGTTAGTGCAACAGCCACGTACTGTCATTTGCGGGGAAGTGAACTAAGTTCCTGAACTTGTTTCAACAGCCAGCTGAGCAATTAATCATCAGATGATGACTTTTGCTCACTAGCCATTCTGACGTTATGATAACAAGGATGAAGATTTCATGGTCCACTTCTATTTTGTGGGCTTCATAAATGGCTCTGTGTGCAGTAGCTTTTGATCTTTCAGATTGTGATCCGAAGTCTACCAAATGAAAAGGCCAACTACTCTAGACCTTGTGTTCAGTAAATGTTAATTATCCTTTTCCAGAAAACTCTGTATCTAACATCAGTGAAGTTCAAGTCCATGAATCATATACAGTCCTTCTAGCTCCGTGTCACCTGGACTTTGATGACCTAGAAACCAACAACTGTCTTACCTCAGCAGTTCTGTTGAAACCTGTTGCTGAGTACTATGCCCAGGTGTTCACAGAGTGGTTTTTATCACAAGCACCTGTTATAACACTTAATCCATCCTTATCAATGGGCAGCTTTTCGAAGAGGAAGCTTCAGATGTTGTGCTCACTGTAGTAGGGAAGACAAGAGTGGCTGTTGAATGAGTAGGGCCTTTCTGCAGTTTAACTCTCACAAATGCAGAGAGTGATAACAATGGCATATATTTCCTAAGAACTTTACCCTACAACATCTAGAGATAACTTATCAGAATGAACACTCATGGGACAAAGTTCCCATCTAGTAAGTCCATGATGCCCAGGAATCTTGACATCTCTTATAAAGCAGCAAACTTAATTTTTCACTTCTGCACTTTTGTGCAATAGTTTTAACAACAAATACTGGTTGGCTTCCTCTGTAAATTCCTTAGAGAATCAAAGTTCATTGTATAAAACTGGAAGAAAGGAAGGAAAATAGTATTGTATTGTAACATTTTTCTGCAGAATGAGTGGTGGTTAAAATGTACTAGCCAGGGACTTTCTTGGAGTCTTTTATCAGTTTGATTTACCTATCAGCAACAGTGAAGGATTAGGACAGGTTGTAAGGAAATGTGGTTTAATTTCACCACCTTTGTTGTGGCATTAATGCTCTAAATGTAGCATGCTTTATTAAAATAACATGAGTGCTCTTATTTGATATTTTAACTGGAGCAGTAGCTACATATTCCAGTTTAGCTACATGCTTTAAAAGCATAAAATAAGTCAGACCTGTCACAACACCTAAAAGTGGATATATATACTTAACTGTGTAATTGCATTAATGTCAATAGCATCTATATTGTGCACACATTTAGGCATGACCATAACTCATTGCAGGATTCAGCCTTACATTGGAGCAGTAGTAAATTTTTTGTTCTTGTAATACTAGTTTAACAAGAAGTAAGAGAGGGAAGTAGGAAGATTCAAAGATTATACTCTGTACATGCTGAGGCCTGATTATGTACTGAACAACCTAGTGATGATTCCTGTTACATTTATGGAAATACCTGAAAGAAACTACAGAGCGATTTGGGTAGAAGGAGTTCAGGTATTTAAGAAACTCCCTGTGGGAGTTTTCCTTGTGGGGGCTGGGTGAGTTGAACTTCTCCCACAGTGCTTAACTTCTTCCTTACAATCTGCAGGTGTTGACTTACACAGTTCAGAGTTGTTGATTCTTGTGATCACATTGCAAATTCTTTGATACTTCTTGTTTTTCCTGAAATCCAAATCCTTCAGGCAGGTGGATCTGTGAGAATTTCTCTTGGTAATCCTTTGTGCTAATAGTGGAAGAGGGAGGGAGTTAAAAAATGTGGCCAAGTACAGGCCTGAAGGTCAAGCCAAGAGAACACATAACACTGAGAAACAGCACTCTCATTTAAAAAAGGAAAAGCCATTACAAATATTTTCACTTACAGACTTTGCTTTATCTAGCCCTGATTTAAATTTTTTTAAATTGGTTTACTTCCTGAATTGGTTACTTTGGTTTTAGCCTGGGTCAAAGGTTTGGCAACCGTTTCCCCTCAATTTGATTTTAATTAGACTATCTCTGATTTTTTTTTTTTTATTCTCTATTAAAAGAGTATTAAAAAACTGCAAATTCTGCAAGGCCTACTTTTCTGGTCAGTACAGACTGCCCTCACATCACACTGCTCTTAATGGAAATTATTTGTATCACGCCTATAGACCTTGGAGTGATTTTGTAGATATTAGATTCTTAGACATCTGTGGTGTTTTATTATTGATTAAAGAATGAGAAGAAATCTCATGGCTTAAGACCTTGTGCTGGGATTTATGAATTACTTTTTTCCTCTGTGACCCTTGGCAAGTCATTGAATCTGTCTTTCAGTTTCCCATCCGTGAAGCAGAGAATAACGATGATTTCCTGCTGCTGCTCTTTGTCCATCGTGCCTACTTAAATAGTTCGCTCTTTGGAACAGGTCTTGTTACTTAACTAGTGCAAAGAAATCTTATTCTGAGTTAGGATCTGGAGCTGTAATACAAATAATTAATATTAGCATTAAGCAGTCAAAGGTATGACATCCAAGATGCATTTGGCCTGAGGCCCACATAGTTCTTAAAATGATGGATTTTTAATTGATTATTTGGAATGAGACCTTTTCTCAGACTAGCTAAGTCGCTTAGGACCCACGCATGCTAGCTATATTTAGAGACGAGGAGGTGGCAGAGTAATTCTTAAAGTGCTCTGTTTCTAATAACCCAGGTGAGTGACAATCCATGAGTGCTGCCTCTTTTAAAACAAACATAACTCAAGAGTCCCCAGGCAGCAAGCACGTGCAGGTTAGAAATTGTATTCAACTGTCCACATTCAAGAAACAAGGAAATACAAACCATAAACATTTAATTTAATAATTTCAGGTTAGTACAAGAGGGTAGGCATACTAATGGCTCAGCATCTGTAACAGTAAAATGCAAAAAGGCTGTGTAAAACCTGTGGGGGGGGTTTAAGGTGAGTCTGAAGTAAACAAGGCAGTATTTTCATCCCTCAGCACACCCTGATGCTTTCAGAAAGCAGAGATGTAACTGAAGTATCAGGTATTGTTATGAATTCTGCCTAAACTATGTCTTTAAGAGAATAAGGTACCTTCAGTATCCAAATCAAAGGCAAAATGTAAATGGCCTTCTATATGCATCAATGTTTAATTCTCATTGAACGAAACCCCCACATATATGACTGTTTCCCAGGCATTTCTTGTCCAAAACAATTACTAGCATCCATAAATGATTTTTTTCTCTCTCAGAGAGCGTACATGGTGAAATGAAGCTATGTCCTTAGAAACTGCCAGGGAGGCTCAAGGAAGGATTGAGTACCACCATAGCCTTTTCACATCTCTGACCAAAGCTAAAAATAGGCAGCAAAACAGGGAGAAGCTGGTTTCCCAGTGGGAGAGGAATACTGCTGTCTTCTTGAAAGATGCACTTGTGCTCCTAGGGATAATGTGCCCAAGGGATTCTTATTTTGTGTCCTAAGTTTGTCATTAACCTCGGCACCCAGCCATGTTGCATTGTCTTCTGAGATTACCCAAGGCAAGCCTATCTCTGGAAATCTAAGGCAGTGTTGCCAGCAACTCCCACTGGTGCAACAACTTTATTTCATCATGAGCTGCAAAGTTAAAAGCATGCTTTGGTCTTACCAGCAATAACAACTCTCGGCCAGGCTCTGAATAGCTGCATCTTTGTTCCAGCAGATTTTCATTAAAGAAGTTAATGGCCACATGAAAAATTAAGCCAGTTCTAACTACTTACCTTCTTAAGGTAGTTTCACTAGTAATTAGGTATGGTCCTTCTTTCTGCAAATCATTGCCTCTTTTGTAATAGTTCCCATGTTTCATTTCCAAGAACTTGCATTCAGTGAGCGTAAGTTACATTTTTGGGTAGTTTGCCAGTTAGTGCAATACATGTAACAACACTGAAAACAGGCTAGGTCAAAGACATAATGCAGAGGCTTTAGTTTAGAATTTCCTTGCCTCCTTGCTTCCCTTAGAGCAAACACAATATTGATTTTGTATTTGCCTCCCAGTTCTGTTTCTCAGCATTAGACTCAGTGGCAGATGAGAGCTAGGCACAATACCTGCTAAACAGCAAGTGCACACCCAGCTCTGCTACTGCTAATGAAATCTCCTCATGTCAAAAAATCAGGTAAATATATTACTCAGAGGTTTTGCACGAGACTAGGAATCTGTGCATCTTAAAACATCTTCTTCATGTGGACTTGAGGGAGTCTGACAGTCCTGGATAATAAGGACCCAGCACCATGTAGCAAGGAGTTGGTAGTGGAAGCTGTTCATTATCCTCCCACCTATCTGTAAACATGCCTTCAGCTCTGACCCACTTTACTGGGTGGTGTCTCATGTAATCCTTTGTCTTTTTAAGATTTACATGTGTAAATAACTGTATAATCCTTACATATAATTTCTTCCATCAATGTAAATAGACTGCCAAGCTCTGAAACTACCAGAGTGTACTAAATATGAGGTTCATCTGGTTCCTGGGAGTGTTGTACAAGCTAAGATCAGCTCAATAAAAGTACAGGAAGACTAAGAATTAGTAATATCTGCTTTATGTAATATCTCTTTTACTGGCAGTATTTCGTTCAAGTTATTGCCTAAGATTCAGATTCTGTTCTGCTTTCAGAAGTTCCTTTATTTCCACACCACTACAGTTAACTATTTATTTGCAGCTGACCAAATTGAACTACTCATTGTCTCTGTCAGTTTGGGCTGGTCAATTTATGGTTGCTAAATACCTGAAGTATAAAATTTAACAGCTTTTCTAAACATTTGTTCCCCAAAATTAATATTTCTATATATCATTTTCATTGCAGAAATATCCAGTCCCTTCTTGTATCTTGTCAAGTTCTTGGCTTCCAAGAGAAATTAATTTCAAAGTCCAATTATATGCTGGATAAAAAGATATTGTTTTATCAGGGCTGGATTTTATTCATCCTAATGGCATTGAACTGAATTTGTCTTCTGATTTTGTATTATGAGACAATGAAAAAATAAGCTTCCTATATCTTAGATGCACACTTTCAGGATTATCCATTTTATAAAGGACAATCTTATTATCCTTATTTAAATAAGAGACAACAATTTCAGGGACAGATGCAGTGATTAGCAGATAAATCATACTTATATTTCAAGTTGATATTCTCAGGGAGTTTTTCTTCCTTAATATTTGCTACTATCACTACCAAGTTCCAAGAAAGGCTTTCCACCTGCAGCCTGTGACCCCCCACTTTACCTGCTATAGTCAGCCCTTCTCTTCCAAGCACACTGGCTCCAAAATCCAATAGAAACAGTGGAAGATTCCTGTTGATTGCAAAGAGCCTGTAATCAGGTCATGGTGAAGTGCAGTGGTAAAGGGACAGCTTTCTCTCTTTTTTTCCCCTCCTGCTAACTCAGCCTGGGAAAATTCAGCACTGTTTCCAGACTGCTTTAGTCTCTCTGCCCAGAATTTAGTTTTATTAATGTATGTAGAAAAAGTATATATGCAAGGTGACCTTTTCTCCCAAACCAGGGATTCTTTCAGTGCCTGTTTGTTCCCTTGAAATTTCTACTTAGTAGGCTGTTTCCTTGAGTTGTAGCTTCTGTTTCCTACAAGAATTAACTGGCTTTGTCTGTCCCCATGATACAGGACTTTTCTCCTGCAGTCATATCCCATATAAGCCATTATTCTAATCAGTTCAACTCTTGAGAAAGCTGGTAAATCAACAGTAATCTAAACAACCCCCCCTTCAAGTGCCAGCCTATGTCAAAGGGCTTTGGAGTTCATGCCGTCTTGCGCAATGAGCTCTGCACTGGGAGGATGGAGAAAATATGGCTTGATAGATGATGAATGTTTGAATGTCTTTCTTCTTCTGAGCAGGATTGTGATTTTCCTGTATTTCAGTAAAGTGCTTAAAAGCTAATTTAGTCAGCGTGTTGGTGGTGGTTAGATGTGGATGCTTGACCACTAAAAACTGAACTGGCAAGCTACACGCTCCTTTCTCCTTAATGCCACTTAAGGAAATGATTATCTAGAGTGAGCTGTCAACCTTTATGCCAGCTTTCCTCCTGATATGATATATAAAACAGCTAAGATAACCTCTGGGGGAGAGCTTTGCAATGGAAATAGCAAGTGATTCTTATTCTAATGAACATAACACTGTCACAAGTTTAAAGTTCAAATCTGAGTTACGAAGGTTTGGGGGAAAAAAAGACCCCATAATATATGAATATGACAGCATATGTGTTCATTGCCGCCATGAATTTGTATGAAACAGAAGAAATACACAAACTTTATTTTTCTAATGAGGTTTAAAATATTCTTCAGTCTTTTTCAGGCAGAAGCTCCTCAATACGGGTTGTTTTTCTGTTGTGTTTTTTTTTCTTTTTCATGCTTCACATGCTCCCCAGTTGAGATGAGGCATTTTTCTCAGAGCAAGTTGTGCGCCCTTTGGTCCTTCAGCAATGCAAAACGTGTTGTCACAATTGGCACTCATTAAATAAGGCTTTGTTGGTAGCTGCAGCCAACAGGCAGAAGGCTGAATGGATTACAGGAATTTAAACTCCTGGTGAGGGCTTGTCCCAACCAGCATTTAGAAACACCAAAAGGGGGCTTTATTGGAGAACTTATTTATTCCCATTCTGTTAAAAAAACATGAGGAAATGAAAGAATCCCATTACTGGGTATCTGACAGCTTTCATTGATATCTAGCTTACTTCAGAACTGCTTTAAAAAACAAGAACAGACTGTTTTCTAGAAACTGTTTCATGCAAAATAAATAAATAAATTAGAAAGTTTATAAATCAATGGCAGGTTAACCTGTCCCTGAACTTACCCAGCATATTTCTTATGTTGAGAGTTGTATGAATGCAATTTAGATAGTCAGTGAACCATAATATCTGCAGGTTTGCTGAGGCTGATAGCTTTTCGCTGTCTGGTGAGTATCTTTCTGTCTCAAGGCTAGAGTTGCACTAGAGCCTTGCTATCAGCTGAGTCAAGTCAGCTGAGTAGAAAAGAATAGTGAGCAAAAAAATTAACAAAGCTGTAAAAACACAGTAATTTTACTTATTAGCCCCACTTTCTGAAGGTCCATGTCACTTTGAAACCTTGGAAGGCTTCAAAGGCTCACATGTTGTACTAGCTTCTGGATGCACTGCCCAAGTTGGAAGTGGTCTGGTGGTGTCTTGTGAGGTTCAAGAATTCTGGGTTGGTCTCTTCTGTGTTGGTCTTTTCTGTATTGGCCCAGCCACCACTGTCCAGGTACAGAAGGGGACAATGTGCATGTGGCAATCTCCTGCTCAGTGGAAGCATGGAACTCTTCAGTGGAACATCAGTTGAATTGTTATGACTTGGGAGCAATATTGAATGCATCAGATATCCAAAAAATTCCTTCTTCTGATTTGGTGCAGTTTGTGTGAGCTGTGCAGAAGGTGTTCCAGCCAGTAGGAATACATGCCGCTGCCATGTACTTGCTTGCTATGGTGTCCTGCTATGCTGAAGTTCCATAACTAGCAGGAATATTAATTTGATCCCACTTATTTCTCTTTCTCACACATATGCCATGTACTTACAAATAGGTACTGAATAACTTGAAGACATAGAATTAAAAATGAGGAAATGTAGAGCTAAATTATCTTCTCCAATGTTGCAAGTGATTGCAGCTCACTTTATTGTGTTGTAAAAAGTAGAATATGAACTACTTTCAAAAAACTGAAAACCATGCCGGGGCAGTATTTTCTTAAGCCTTATCTAATTAAGCAACTAACTAGTAGGACAGATCGTAGATAAAAGAAAGCTGGATCTCCAGGAAACCCAAACATCCTCTTTGAACTTGTAAGAAAAGGGAAAACAATCATATCCTATCACACTCCAGCTGTTCCCAAATGGTAGACACTATCGCAGCATCAGGAGGTTCGTATTTACTCTGAGAACCTGGCTGCATATGGGACCTATCTGACATTCAGGTAGCAGCAGCCTGGTGAAAAGTACCCTGTCCCTCAGTGGCTCAAAATGCACACTGAGCAGGGACACTGTAGCTTAATATTTCTTTCCACAATAATGTCTCCTGCGATATGGTCAGCACAGGTTTGGTTTAGGGAATATAAAAGCTCAACATCACAGCTTGTTGAAAAATCAGAAAAACACTGGAAATTCTTTCTCTTTGTTTTTCAGTAAAGTTTAAATTTCCACATGGGAAATAAAATCAGTAATTCTTGATAAATACCAAGCTTAGTATAAAAAACTTTCAAAGTAATAGAAATAAGCAACCTCTCTGTTTTTCATTAACAGGTGCCTGAAACCTTGTTGGCATAGAGTGATACCTTGTTGGCATGTCCCTTACTGGCATAGAGAGATGCTAAATGCAGTATTTTGCCACAATCATGGGATGATTTATCTATGGAATATAATTTTTTATGCAGCTGTTATACCTCAAGTGTCAAATAAGGCTTTTTCTGTGCTTTGGAATTTTGGTACTTTCAATACACCACTGTAGTTAAAGTAATACAACTCATTGGTTGTTGTTACAGCACTGTAACAGCATTCAGTTATGTAGTCATCCCTCTATAGCAAGGGGATCTATCTGTGGTGATTTTCTACTGCACTGCACTCTGAAGTTTTTATTGGCATTATGGTAACAGCTAAAAGAAAAAAAGGCAAACAAAACGTTATGCTGAGAAAGGTCTGGACTGTAGAAAAGGCCAAATCATAAGACTGTGAGCAGCTTCAGGTACAAATGACATTTTCCTGTGGTCAGGAATACTGGTGACACATTATGCACTGTATTAAATATCATTAATGATGACAAGACTGTGGCAAAACCATTTTGCTGAGGCAGGAAAACATAAGAGTTCTGGCAATAACATCAGCAGCCTTACCACTGAGTGCAGAAGAATTTCTCAGGATCCATCCAGCTCTTGTGTAGAATGAGACCATTTTATGTCTGCTGATTATCAGAAGCCACAGTGTCACCATGTTACAAAGCCACTTCTGAGAACTGAATAGAAATCTGTGCCATTGTAAAAAATTGCTGAATATCTTGAAAATACTTGGGAGTATAGTATTTGTTTTCTGATTCAAATAGGCAGTGAAAAACAATTCTAGCCAAGAGATCCATAAGGATTACAGCTGGGTAAGGCTTATTTTAAAGCCTGATTGTGGAAAAATCATATTTGATTAAATTAAATGCCTTTCTGCAAGACAGAACAGTTTAGACAACGTCTGCCTGGAAAAATTCTGTGGATTCAGGGCAGAAGTTATTCTCCCAACAAGGCAGGCATGAACATAATGCTCAGTACCAGTGACAGAAAGGCTTTAAATGATGTACCCCATGCATAAAGCCCATGATCTGATTGTCACACTGTTGGATGTTGGATATTTTGAAAAGGCTTTTTTTTTTTCCCCTCTCATGTTAAATTTTGAATGGCTTTGATTTCATCCTTATGTAAGTAGAGTCATTATTTAGGATCCTAGTCTCTCCTCTGGTCTCATTTAAGATTCTTCATTTCTATATTTGGCCCTGCTGTTGATTTGCAAGAAGACCACAAATTCTCTGTATCACAACTGAGCCATCTCATGTGGCAAGTAACATTCCCTGCCTATCTGACAGAAACGTGCCAGACTTAATTAGCAACGCACAATGTTTTCAGAAGTGACCAGTTAGAGACATCCTGTGAAAACTGAGGCTCTTGAAGACCAGCAGGTTGAGCCTCTGGGTATGCATTCACACTTAAAAATTCACAAACAAGTTGTAGAAAAACAGTTGGTGTTCTGATAAGATGTGTTTTATACATACTATTGTATATCATAGTTAATATACTAATGGATACTTTCATACACATATTCTGAAACCTACTTTTACTCTTTCCCTTATTCAATGCCGAAGACTTTAAATCCTACCTACTCTTGGTTGATATTTTCTGTCGCAAGGAAGGGCAAACTCTACAAGCTCTACAGAGGGTTACTTGCAAAGTCCAGAGGTGAAACACATTATGGACTACAAGAAGAAAGAAGTTTCAAAACTGAAGATTGGATTTCACAACCCCATGAAAGCATGCTTGTGTGACTGCCAAAATCTTCACTGTGAAAGGTATGTTTCATGATTTCATCACCAGAGTGGAAGCAGCGGCCACTTGCACAGCACATACAAGTGCTGTACAGCTGTTTCCACGATGGATCCCTTGCTTACTGACCTGATTTCAACTGGTGTCAACTCAACACAACACTGTAAACTTCTTTGGATGATTAGAAAACATTCCTCTGAAGTATGCAAACAAATGTGAGCTGCAAGCACTGTATTGGAGATTATTTTGCTAATGTAGCATCTCTGCAGTGGGACTACATAACAATGCATATTTTCTTCCATCAGCTGCCTGAATATTAACAGTTAGTTGCAATCCTATTAAACATCTCCCTGACATTTTTTTTCAGCAGGAAGCATGATTCTTTTCTCTTGGAAAGAGCCAGACCATGCTATATGCTCTATCAACCATAAGTAAATGTAAAATCTAAAATTAATTCAGTATTTTGATGTAGTGAGGTATGGTAATCTGGGAGACAAACTCATTGCAAGTCTTCCATGGAACATGAACTTAAGGCACTGGAACCAGAGGTGCTTTCCTCACCCCTTGAAACACTTGACAAATAGGCTAAATATCTGTCTGTATTTAGTAACTGCATATTCCTCTGCAAATCAGGCAAGTTTTGCACAAGTCTGGCCTGTGAAACATGAGTCTGCTGGATTTTTGCTAATCTGGACCCATGTAGTGTAATTGTCTGATTTTTAAGGAACTGGCATATTCTAAGAGAATAAATTCTCACCAGCTTCTGTTTTTTTCACATCTTTCTTTATCTTTCAACCCCCCCTTAAAGAAAAGACAGCAAAACTGTAGAGAAAGAGAATTAAGAAAAAGGGAGTGATAACAAAAAGGAGTCTGAAAACAGGCTGAAAAGGAATAATGATACAGAAATCTCAGTTCCTGTTGCTCCCTACAGAGGAATGAGTGTGCAGGGATAGAAAAAAAGTAAACAAAGGCCAGGTTAAACTGGAGATAAGTAAAAATAGCAGCAGGGTGGAGAAATGGAGAAGATTGGGCTGAAATTATAGCAAAAGAAAAGACATGGAGACTGGAAGAAAGAGGTGGAAGTCAACCCAATTTCCTCAGTTTAGCACTTGAGGTTAGCAGTAGTCTGTACCTCTACTTCATCCACTCCACACTTTCCACACTCCACAAAAAGTAAAGCTGAGTTTTACAGAAACTCTCATTTTATGGCAATTATCCCCAGAGTAAATCCATTTTGTGCTTTGAGATTATTAACAACTTTTATTTTTTAATTAAAGACTATTCACAATCCAGGAGAGAAAAAAGAAAAGACTGAACAGATTTGCACAGGTCATCCGAAGTTTAAGTCTTACTATTTTTAAAGTGCTTGTCTTACAGTGTTACTGTTCTCTCATGTATGTTTGTGGTGCTTTGTTGGAGAAAGGGGACTGAAGGGATTTGTGTATAGCAGATAGATACCGTGGTAGTAAAACCCAAACATAATCTTTACTGAAACTCTGCAAGATGCTGAGGTATCGGTTCCTTTTACATGTGGGCAGACTGATTTCTTGGACTACTTCCAGACTTCTTTCTGTTACAACCTGAGGTCTTCCCTCCAAAATTCATGCCCACTGTTACACATGGAGAAAGGCAAGCATTTTGGTAATATGGCTGTATCATTGTTAAACAGTGTAACCCATGGGGTCCCTTTGTGCATCATTTGGCGTGTAGGCTTCTTCTTCACCATCCTAACTCAACCAGAGGAACTGGCTGAGAAAATTAGGGTGTCTCTTTGTTTTTCTTTTCCTGACAGACCCTGGTCTGATAGCCAAAACCTGCTTTGCATTCGCTCACCTTCATCTCTTCTGCCACAAATATAATTACTTGATGTACATCTCACTAAGAGATTTCATATCTAAGAACTTCAAAAAGTCTGTCAAGGAGAAAACAATAGGGAGGAAAGCTGAGAAACACAAATGTGGGTTTAGGTCAATGTGTAGTATGGATGTGACAAAACTTTATTGATGTACAAACGCTTATGTATCTAATTGTAAAATGTGAACACCTAGTACCAAATTTATGTCATTATTATTCCCCCTCTATCTTTCTTTTTGAGTTTAGCCTTTCTTCCTGTAACAGTATCAATTATTTTTCAATAGTGTCTTGCATCCCATTATTTCTCATCTCTTTTTCAGTACTACCCTTTTCTCTGTTAAATCATCAAAGATATTTTTGTTCTTTTACCTATTGTGGCAGAGTCTGTAAACACAATCTTACAAAGAGAATTTCTAAGTGTAAGCATTTGTGATGCATTTACACTAAAAGCTTTGAATTGCTATCTTTGATAAAGCTATTTGGTCTGATTATATTGTTTTGGAATCACACATTCAAGCACACCTCTCTGAAAAATTAATTTTTCAAAATGTGGTATATTACATTTCTCAAAATGGGGGAGGATTTTTTTTAAATACTGTGTAACCCATGTAAGCAATTGTATTTCTATCCTGAAATTCACACACCAGCATTTAAGAGTGAAAATTAAAGTCCACTGTTTATAGAAAAAAAGTGAATAACAATTATTCTGGATTTCATTCTCTTAAATTGCTTCCATGCTTTGAAGGCTGCACAGACAGATATTGCAGGCGATTTTTGTATTGAACACGACTGGCATTCCATGTGAGTGCTGAATAAAAGATGTAACAGCTGTTGATGGTTGCAGTATATTTTTGAAGCAGGAATTGAAAATAGTATTTACGAATACAAGTTCAGATCTCATAGACTGGAATTTAGGTATTAACTATACTTTTGGAAATTCAGTGATGTCTTTAAACTGCCATAAGTAGTCAGGAAAAAGTGTATTCAAATCATCAGATAGCAGAGGCCCAGAAGTACAGCCAGCTATAGAGTTGGCTGGGGCAGACGTTCCCTTCATAAACCTTTACAGTTGAAGACATCACTGCCCTGGGACAGACATCACAGCACCTACCAATTCCATCAGTTGAAAGGATTCTGTGAGCCTCCTTTAATCTGTTTCAGTCCCAATCAGTCAAGTGAAACAGTAACTGAAGATGAAAAAGGTTAATCCACTATGTTTAAATTGAAGTTCCTTACCAGGGTTTTTTTCAATGGCAAGACATCCAGAGAAATTAAATACAGATGCTGCCCACCCTTACACGTTAACAAAATATATTTCCTTACTCTCGCACATCCTCAGTGCAAACCATTGAACACCCTCTGAGTCTCATAAGATATACTGATTTTCAAAAGAACCTTCCTAAGGGAGCTGAGCACCCTCCACTGACAGTGTCATTGAGCCTTTAAAATCATGCTTCTGCAAAGATGATTCCTTAGTCCAAGTGGAGATCAGTAATGAGTGACGTTCCTCAGGGGTTGATATTGGGACCATTGTTCTTTAACATCTTTGTCAGCAACATGGATAGCGGGATCAAGTGCAACCTCAGCAAGTTTGCTGATGACACCAAGCTGTGTGGTGTGGTCGACATGCTGGAGAGAAGGGATGCCATTCAGAAGGACCTTGACAGGCTGGAGAGGTGGACCTGTGCAAACCGCATGAAATTCAACAAGGTCAGATGCAAGGTCCTACACAGATAGGGGCAGTCCCATGCACAAATACAGGCTGAGTGGAGAATGGATTGAGAAGAACCCTGAGGAGAAGGACTTGTGGGTGTTGGGTGATGAAAAGCTCAACATGAGCCAGCAGTGTGCACTTGCAGCCCAGAAAGCCAACGGTATCCTGGGCTGCATCAAAAGGAGTGTGACCAGCAGGTCAAGGGAGGTGATTCTCCCTCTCTGCTCTCATGAGACCCCACCTGGAGTGCTGTGTCCAGTTCTGGGGCCCCCTATATAGGGACATGAAACTGTTGGAGTGAATCCAGAGGAGAGCCATGAAGATGATCAGAGGGCTTGAACATTTCTCCTAGTTGGGGCTGGGGTTGTTCAGCCTGGAGAAGAGAAGGCTCTGGGGAGCCCTTAGAGCAGCCTTCCAGTACCTGAAGGGGCTACAGAAAAGCTGGAGAGGGAGTTTTTGCAAGCTCATGTAGTGATAGGACAAGGGGGAACAGTTTCAGACTGAAAGGATAGATTTAGATTGGATATTAGTAAGGAATTCTTTCCTGTGATGGTGATGAGACACTGGCCCAGGTTGCCCAGGGAAGTTGTGGCTGCCCCCTCCCTGGAAATGTTCAAGGCCAGGTTGGATGGGGCTTTGAGCAACCTGGTGTAGTGGGAGGTGTCCCTGCCCATGACAGGGGGGTTGGAACTAGGTGATCTTTAAGATCCCTTCCAACACAAGCCATTCCATGATTCTACAATTCGATGATTCTATGTTCTCAGAAATCATTTTTCTCATAGCAGCATACTGACTTCACTCTCTACTAAGTTCATATCTGGTGTCCCTCTCCTTTTCCTAGGTATTAGTGTTTTTAAAACAAGGAGCTGAACTGCTTTTAATAAAAAAGCATGCTTTGTTTGAAGTGATAGCTAAATCTTGTAACATGTAACAGACACTAATCTGTCTTGTCTCCAGTAATGAATCAGTAGCCTGCATGCTGCCTTATGATATTTAAAGACAATTCAGGTTACTTTATAATAAGCCGTGCAGTGGTTTAATTCTGTGTTTTACTCCAGCTGGCTAATGAAAGTCAGAGAGAAAATGAGTGAATCCAAGGTTTCCTTCTCTTTTTGCCTACGTACAGTGTACTTAGCCTCTCCATTGCATCCCTTTGAAAGACTGTAGGAAGATAATACTAGATGGATCAGTGACAGCATTTTAGTACAGCATTAGTGACACTCATAAGCAATCAGCTGAGGAGTTGGGTTGTGTTGAAATCTGGAGTTATCAGTGCCAGGACTACATGCCTTTCCTTGGGTGCCAAGCAGCCATAGCTTTTGTGGTCCGATGTGAATACTGGAGGTGTTGAGCACTTCTGATAAGACAAACCATTCTTACATTGTGACTCCTATCTGGACCAAGGATTCTGACCTTTGGTAAGGTTCCTCTGTGCTTCTGGACTAGCATTTAGAGGCTGTAAAAATCCTAGAGGCAGATACAGTGAGAGCTAAGCCTCTGTGCAGCCTTTTCTCAAAATCTGCTACAAGGGTAGAGGGAAAAGGAACAAGGAAGAGAAGATGGAGAGTTTATGGCCCATGCCACTGACTGAAAATTATATGCTATCCCAAGCACTGGCTGACTTCATTGGAAACTAAATCAAGCAGTTTGTGACCTGCTGCTACAGACAGCCTGTGCTTTCAGAAGCTGTGCATGGAATTCCCCAGAATTACTACTAAAATACTGACTGTTTGTCATCTGCATTTAAAAATCAAAGTTCAGAAGAGCTGCTTGGAACAAAAAGTGTACGTGTATGTTTGCAGACCGATACGCTTCAAACAGTCTTATGACCTTTAGTCACTTTTATGGTCTCACTGTGATGTACAGGGAGAAGACAGACAAGCAGAAAAAAGGCTGATAATTAGGTTACATATCTGTCTACATCTAAACACTTGGAAGTAACAATCCTCCTCAGCAAGCAGGGAAACTCCTAATGAACTGCCTTTTTTGAGTTGGGGTTGAGCCTCATTTCCAGAGGTTTTAGATGTAGAATTCTTATTCAAGCTCATTTTTCCTCACAAAGGTTTCAAAAGACTGGAGAAAATAAAGTTAGAGCTCAACATGGATTGTATTATGTAGTATCCTAAGAGACCTGTGGCTTCATATTTCCATAATTAAAATTAGAGCTGCACCTACATATTCACCCTTCCTTATGCTGGATTAGATCCTAGCAGTAGCGTTTTGTGCTACTTGTAGCTTGCTAATTCACCATGCTCATACACCAGTCAAAGGTAATTACTATAGTTAAATGCAGGTGCATAGAGGCCCTGATGTAGTTGTGTGCCAGAGAAAGCAACATGCGGCTTTCACATTAAATGTCAAACATCAGAGAAAGCTTAAAGAAGTGCTTGCACTTGAGACATTGCATTAGGACCCAAACTTGCCAAGACCTATTCAGACTCACGATTTCAGTTCAGATCCATATCTAGAAGATACACCCTGAAACGCTTAGCAAAAAAAAATCTGTGTTTGGATCATGCTTAGTACAAAATTTCAACCTGCCTGTCTTTATTTGATTTAAGAGTAAGAGCTAATTTTGAAACAGTTCTACTGTACCTATCTGCAGGTTAGGAGTGTAACTTCAGTTTCACTCATTTTAGGCAAACTGCTGACAATAGAGGACATTGTACCCAATACTCCCCTCAGTAGTGCCAAGCAGAGTGGGAGGATCATTTCCCTTGATCTGCCGGCAGTGCTGACACCTTTCGTAAAGACCGAAACTTCCATTAAAAACCAATTTTAATGAGAAAATATTGGCCATTAGAAGGAGAAGCATTTTCAGTTCTTCCAGTTTCTCCCTCAATCAAGCCACACAAGGTACTGTAGACAGGGTCTGTAGTAACTTACACAGTTTTCAGCTTGTTCAATTTTGCAGCTGAATAAATAAGGTTATGCTATGCTTTTTCCTGTACAAGTTTACAAGGCAGAAATGTGTGAACAGATGAGGGAAATAAAAAAGGTTTCAAGATGGCTATCTAAAACTTTGTTATCAACATTTATGGGCTCATCTGTTTATGAGAATTTTTTATGGACAGGCAGTCTGGGTTTCGTATGATCATTGACCCATCCCATGAAAATTTGTGAGATTCCAAATACTGTTTTGTGGACAAACCTGAAAACTTAAAAGTATTGATTTTCCCTTTGTAAAAGGATGCTCTGCTGGACTTAGCATTCAGCTTTTATTTTCTACCATTCTTGTGCACCCAATGCACCAGACTGCTTTTCTCAGATAGTGCTTTCTCACTCCAGTCTATTGAGGATTATCTGTTTTGCAGACATAATTAACTATTCATTGACACAGAGCCTTGAATTTGCCTCTCCCCAAATTCCAGGAGAGCAGCCCTAATCACTAGGTTACAAAGCTTCCCTACAGCTCATAAAACTCTACACAATGTATTACAGCTCCAGCAGGAGAGATTAAGAGACTATCTGGGTGCTGCAGTGGTTGGAAAGTTTTTCAGTGAGGTGGGAGATCTACTGTCATTCCCCTGTTCTGATGATTATTTGCTTCTAAAAAAGATGCTAACATCTTTTCCTAGCTTCTCTGAAGCCAGTTACATTGGATCAGGGATGAATTTAGAGCAGAAACACCACCATCATATAGTACTTATATATGTAATTCAGAATACTACCCACAGTCTACTAAATGGAGTTGAATATAAATGAACTGTCACTTTGAGAGAATAGTTGAAATAATCTTGGGTGTACAGATAATATTGTCTCAACTGTGAACCCTACTTTAGAATCTCATTTCAGTCTCTACCTAAAAATCTATATGTCAAAAGAAAATATCCTGAGTGCCATCTACAAACTATAACATCACACAAAAAAACCATCTTTCTATATGATAGAGCTACTTCTAATTTTCCCATTAGGCCAAAAGACATCATAAAGAATATCTGCCAACAATGTGATGTAAAACTGTGCCATGCATCATGAAAAATAATTGCAATTCAATTACTCCTGAATTATAAAACTGTCAACTAAGTGCAAGAAGACAAAAGCCCTAGAACATATGAAAAGCTGCTTAGCATATATAATTATATATGTTTGAACAAAATCCCCAAAATAAAACATGTACAATTTGAAGGAATAGGGTAATCGTGCCAAAATAATTCTCATTTATAGAAAAGGTTTAGGGATCAGCAATTTTAAAACCGTTACCCTGAAAAAAAATTATAAAAGTAAATTAGCAAACCCTTCTCACTCATAGAGGGCATACCCAGCAACTGGGCATGGAACTTTTTTCTTTTTTTCCTCTATCATCTTCCTTACATTCTGCTTTGGCAAAGTATTTACTGTTGCTGCTCAGAATCACAGAATGGGTGAGGTTGGAAGGCACCTCTGGCAATTGTCTAGTCCACCAAACTACTCATAGCAGAGTCACCTACAGTGGGTTGCTCATTGCTGTGTCCAGTCGGGTTTTGAATATCCCCAAGGATGGAGACTCCACAACCTCTCTGGACAACCTCTTCCAAGCTTTGACAATCTCAGGAGTTTTTACTTATGTTTAAATTGCATTTCCTGTGTTTCATTTTGCTCCCATGACCTCTTGACCTGTAACTGGACACCACTGAAAAGACCCTGGCTCCATCCTCTTTGCACCCTCCTTTCAGGTATTTATATATATTAATAAGATCTGCCCTGGACCTTCTCTTCTCCAGACTGAACAGTCCTAGCTCTCTCAAACTCTGCTCTATGTGAGATGCTTCAGTCCTCTCATCATCTTCGTGGTCCTTCACCAGTATGTCCATGTATTGTACTTTCTTGTACTTGCACTTGCTTAGGTACTGTGGAAAAAGCTATGGAAGTTTTATTTTGTGTCAGTTCTGTGTTTTAGCCACACTCCTTGCTTGAATAGAAGAATGAAAGAGAAAAAAAATTACACTGGGGAAAAATTAGGACTTGGGGAAAATTGGCTAGTGCAGTCTTCGGTAGGACAAACAGAGAAAAGAAAGCTTTTTGCACTCTCCACTGGGACCTTTTGGGCATTCTTGAGAGGGATTTGATTGTCTTTCTTGGTATGTCACGTTTCGGTAGAATGAGGAAGAAACTGGCTTTCCTGCATAATTTTTAATTAAGAGTACACAAGGAAAATAAACAAATATATTTCTTAAAATACAACTTTTCACTAAATTAAAGTCGCACCTTGGTCTTGCACCTTCACAGACAAAAGTTGCTATGGCACAAGACAGATGTTACATCTGTCCTGCAGTGAGGCACAACTGGGCTAAGGTTCCCAGTTATATCTGGCTGAAGTGTGGAAGGCTTTGCAGAAGTACTGATCAAAAGCAGAATAAAATTATTCAAACATGATGTTGTACCATAGTCCCAGAACTCCCCAGAGAATTTCTCATATAATCAGTAATTCTAATAGCTGCTTATTTCATAGATGCTATTTTTCAGCCTTCAGAGTGTACTTCTATAACATTTAATAGAACTTTGTAAAATATAAAAGTATTTTGTTTGAGTAGGTTTTCTAATCTAACAGTTTTCACAAATAGGCTTTCTCAGCCTCCTGAAATGACTACATTTCAGTTTCTTAATTGACCCTTTACATGATGTTTTGCAAACAGGCAGGGTACTCAGCAAAATGATCACACACTAGTCGTATAATATGAACAGTTTATTAGGCAAGCACACTAAAGCAAATAGGATATATAAATGTATATAGAGATATAATACAGAAGCAAATTAGCAATGCATCAAATCATTACTGCATAGAAAGAACAGTGATTAGGAAGAAATACAACTCCAATTACCTAATCCACATCATCCAGGCCCACACTTCAGCTGGGAAACCCCTTTGCAGCCGATACCGGGAGTCTCAGGTAACTGGGAGAATTCTCACGCGGTGCATCCACCCATAGGCGAGGCTTCTGGCTTGGCTACAAAAGGGACATGCTTTTATACTCTTAGAAACAAAGCCAAAGCTGATGTTATGCCAGATCTATAGTTGTTTACTCATGTGGGCGTGCAGTTTCTCGTAATCTCAAAGTTGGTCGCACCTAGAGCGTTGGCCAGGCACCCCAGCACAGCCAGTGTGGAGGTCATGGAACAGCTGCAGATGTATTTTTTCTGCCTTCTTCCAACAGGTAGTTATAACAAATACACACTTTATCAAATACACTTTATCAAAGACACACTTTTTCAAGTTTCTCACAGTCATGAGCAGGTAATGACTCTCAGTTAGGTTCTCATCCACTACACATGATTCACAGAGTGCTTGGGTTCTGCGTGTATTTGTTCTTCTGATATGTAGTCAGAAAAATATTAGCCAGCATTTTTAATGATGCTGATGAAGTTCTTCAGAAGCATCACATATGGGTTTTAAATTCTGTGAACTCCAAAAGATACACTGACATGTTCTGTCCCAGTTCTGATTCAAGGCTATTTGCTAAACAGCCAGAGTACTCTGAGACTGCAGTGACAGGCAGTGCAGAAATCACTGAAATGGTTGCCCGAGGTAACATTTTAAATAGAAGAAGTTTGATTATTCACCTGTGAAGCAGGAGATAAGATATAGAAAATAAGACATTGTCCACAATGAGACCTAAAGATGAAAAAAAAGGGACAAAGAACCAAAAAAATTGACAGAAAACGACAAAGTTCATAGTAGAAGTTAAATCTATTTTCTTGAATATGAACCTTTGCTTTACCCTTTCCACAATTAAACTCTGTCTTTACAGCTATTTTGAAGTCTGAAGCACATTCACAAATGGTAGGTCATCTCCAAACTGTACAAGACCACAGCTTCTAGTACTAACTTTTTACACCTCAAAAGACTGGTGATTTGCACTTGTTGACTTCTCCCCTACTATAGACGTAACTACAGAGACAGAAAAAAAGAGAGAAGGATATACCTAATATCAGAGTGCCTGACCCTTTCTCTGAGGGTACGTGTTGCATTAGATGGAAGCAGGCATGAGCAGTACCTGCAGAAAATGATGACTCTATGCCCTTGCTGAGGGGCATCTGCAAAGATCAGACTTGGGCTGGTAACTTCTATTATGTGTTAAACTGAGTATTTCTCATATGCATGAGAAAAGTAAATTAAAGTGGTGATTTTGAAAAGCTTGAAGTCTAGTCTTAGCCTTGTGTTTCTGTCACTAACCTTGTAACTCTTGTAATTCGTTACCTGGAGCTGTAGCAAGACACTTGGTTCCAGAAGCATTCCTCCAAACTTGTCTTTGCAGCGATTTCCTGCTTTCTTCCTTTCACTTACCCAGATTTGAGATGTGTTTATTTACTGTGGCTGCCTGCTCAATCTACCGCCTTGGACCTATATTTACACCATCAAACAGCAACCCCCAGGCATGCTTGCTCCTGTTTGGCAACACACTGGCCCAGAGCTTTTGCTCTGCCCTTCTTCTGACTTTGAAATTACAATCCTCAGGTCAGTGGTCATTGAGCCAGCTTCTCAACCCATGCAAGTTACTGGGAATCCTGGTGCTAACTAGAAAGATTTGACCTGTGTAATTTTTTATTTGCAGTATCAAAATTGTTGTGTTGCATTGTCAGTCTGTCCATGTCAATTATGTTTTCCCCCTAGATATTAAGCAGGAACCACAGCTGCTGCTCTGATGAAGGGTAACACCTCTCACATGTTTATTTAAAAGACCAAGGGCAAAGCTGAATGAAATTTGCTAAAACATCGGAGAAACTGACCCCTCTAGAACATGAACAGAGGTCTAGAGCCACTACTACCTTTTAGCCAGAGGAACTGTAGTGTTGGACACTGAAGTTCTGCCTCTTAATTTCAATAAACTATCCCCATAATAAAAATGCTGACAACTGTCACTTGTCAGAGAAAATTAGGAGAAAATTTCAGTTTCGACCGTCCAACTTAATTCACTTGCCTAGTGCTAGTTTATAGGTTCCAGTGTGAGTAGTAGTTGGTTCTACCTTGGTTGGTAGGCTACCAAATAGCAACTCTTTTATAAATGGCCAGACCTCTTGTCAGCTGACACTGTCACATGAGAACAAATATTTTTATAAACCACTCTCCAAGATCTGACTGTCACATTTTGAGAGCTATCCTTTAAAGAATATTTTTAAGTCCTTACCAGCAGACAGAGGTACTGCTATAAGGGCTGGATTTTGAAATAGCAGTTATTTGGTGCAGCTAGTTCCTAGCTTCTTCAGTATATATAAAACTCTACATATGTTAATACAAATACTAAGAGTTTTTCATCAAGCATTATGTAGTCCTACTACCTTGTGTAAGGTTCCTTAAGAATAAACCAATGAATGCCAGGTGATTCAACTAGAATTCAACTAAAACCATCTCAAGTAATTAGATAGACCACATATAATTGCTGTAGAAGTGTTTAAAAAATGAATCAATGAAGAACATATTGCTATATGAAGTTGTATATTCACTTAACATTGAGCACGTTAACTCATTTACTGATTGTGATCTGTGACTGTTGTAAACACCAGACCCATATTACTCACATACAAAGGCAATTCAAAAGTAACAATGAAAATCACCCACCTCCTCCTTTCTGTTGCTTTTATAGGGCTCAGTCAATTGTTTCTTTTCCCTAGCTTGTAAACCAATATTAGGGTAAATGAAACCACATGAGGGCTAAGATAACACTATCCCAGCTAATAACTGATGTCTCTACCAGTTCCCATTGTATGATTCACTTTGAATTACTAGCATCCATGAGAACAGGTAAACTTTGCATGCTTTAAAGGAAAATAATTTGTAGGAAAAGATGCTATTTTACATTGAAATATCTATAGAAACAAGAGTGTATTTATCCTGATATTTTCTATTTGATTGTTAAACAGGGTCATATTTCCTTAAAAAAAGAAAAGATAACTTTCTTCATGCACAGTTGGATGAGAGTATCTTCAAGCAACCTTTTAGTCAAAATACTGTTGTCTCTCCTGTTTTGATTTTGAATTGGCTTTATTAGGCTTTGTTGAAGCTAGGCTGAGTTAGGTTGTCCAAATTAAGATCATTTTAGCTATCATAGATCAGAAGAGAAATAGTTTTTGGCATGTAAGAAGAGTAGTTTTCATCCCTAACTGGGCTTCTCTGAAGACTATAAACACTTTGGTGTCTGAGTTCTTGCTTTAGACTCATACTAGATTTAAAAAAATATATTTCAGAATTATTTTAGGGAGAAATCAACTGCTACTTAAATTTAAGCTTCAGAGCTTCTAAGCTTTGTGTGTGAATCACAGTTGCTTTAAAAAGAAACCAGGTAAGTAAACCAAAACTTGGCAGCAACATTCAGAGATTTATTTTTTTGTTGTTTTTCTGAAGGTAATTTGGAATCTATCTTTATATCCATACTGGTTATATACTATTGTGCATCTGTTTTGGAATGTAGGAGTTCTCATATACTAAGTAGATCTGAAGAGGTAAAACCTGAGTGGTTATATGGACAGATAGAAACAAATAGCAGAGCCGATGTCTCAAAAAATGCTATCAAAGGCACCGAAAGCTCTGTTTAGAGAAGCAGGCCTGATTTACCACTGCCTTGTAACGTGTGTGCATTTGCGTTTGTGCAAAATAAATGCAGAATGCTTCTCATTCTTAGTTGGAGTCTTTTGAACAGGTGTTAGTGATCTTAATGAGCTCTATAAAATGGAGAAACTGATGTGGGAAATCTGCACACTTCTCTGTGGATAAGGTAGCAGGAGCTCTATAAAGGACTGTAAGTTTGGCTTTGTAATTTCTTTTCAAGTTGGTGATTGCTTTTGGTTGATATGAGCAAATACATGATCTGTACCCCTGTCCCTTATCATGCATTGTAGCTATGCCACAATATCTGGCTACAGAAACAGTTCTGGTTTAGATTGCTTTTGCATTGTTGTTTTTTTTCTTTGCTAATGCATTCAACTTTCTCTTAAATTTTGTGTTTCTAACTTAAATGTAGTAGCATTACTTATTTTTATAATTTATCTGAATTTCAACCAAAAATATCAAGAAATGTAACAACAATTAGATATTGTCAACCTTAAAACAAAAACCCTTCTCTTTATCTCTGCTTGCGGTTTTTCACTTGCTGCTTAATTAAAGTATCAGATTATTTTAACCAAATTATTTTATTGATCTATTGTTTGAATTCTGCTGAAAATGTTAGCTTTCCTGTGTGTTTAAACCTTTATCTTTAACATACAGACAGAGTTGCACATACTGAAATGGATTCACATAATTTAATAGGTAATATAATTCTGGGGAAAAATCTAGTTCACCCCAAGTGTGCTAATTAAATAAACAGATTGAGTTCCTGAGAAATGCTAAATTTAGCAGCTAAAATGGTGATCTAGCTCTTTGATTTACTTTTTTTATACTCTTTGATCCTACATGTAATGTCAGAAGAGTGACAGGTGCCCTAAGAAATTGTAGCAGTGAAGTGTGGAATTCAAAGCGAAGAGTCTTACCAGTTTGCTAATTACAGTGGAGGAGAAAAGAAGTGTACCTGTAACTTAAGCTGCTCTACTCGGTTGTACTCAAAAAAGACAAGCATGCCTGTTGCAAACAGAAGAGATATGGAAGAGAAGCGGCCTTTGAACCACACTCCTGATAAGGAACCAAAACTGTTACCTGGGAGAAGCAACCATGCTGGAAACCTGTCTTTGTGTGAGAAGAAGCTCCAAGAGGCGATTTGTGTGCTGCTGGTGGAGCTGTGTGAGAGATTCACATTTTTTGGCATTGTCTGCAACATGATCCTTTTCTGCACTGTCAGACTTGGCTATCGCAACTACCAGGCGGCTATTGTCAATATGTGCTTTGTAGGCACCTCCATGTTGACGCCAGTCCTGGTTGGCTGGCTTGCTGAAAGCATTGTGGGGAGAATCAAGCTTGTGTGCATCTGCATGTTTCTACACTTCCTAGGTAGGTGACATCCTGGTGATATTTCATGTTTTAGTAATTCTGTTGCAGAAATGCATTATTGAGCATTGTGTTTGAAATCTAACAATTTTCTCTGACCTTGTGGCCACCTTCTCTAACAGCTAATTACTTAGTTTCTCCTCTAAAAAATGCCTCGTAAGAGTACATAGGCAGTGCTTTGAACAAAACTAAGGAACGTTGTATGTGCATCTAGTGGATAGTTGGTGCACAAGCTTGGCTCCTCTAAAGTGGCTTAACTATTCGGAACATGGATACTCAACTCTTAAAATTGGTCCCTTTAACAAGCTGGAACAGGTTGCCTAGAGGAGTTATGAATGCCTCCCTGGAATTGTTCAAGGCTAGATTGGATGGGGCTTTGAGCAACCTGGTCTACTGGGAGGTGTCCCTGCCCATGGCAGGGGGTTGGAACTAGATGGTCTTTAAAGTCTCTTTCAACCCAAACCATTCTATGATCTGAGGTTATTAGTGTTTGGGGCAAATGTGAGGCTTTAGTTGAAGAGTTTGAGAGAGTTTGGAAAATGTTTCCCAGCTGCTGACAGTAAGATTTTATTGTGTGTAAAGGTATGACTGTTGTATTTGGACAAGAGACAAAGATGTATTTAAGCACATACCAGTATAAACAAACTTTGCCTAAAATAGAGAGGTTGCATCCTAATACCTTTATTGAGAGCCTGATTTCTGTTAGCACATTCTGAATCCTCCCCACTTGTTACTCTGGAGATCTTTTATGTAAAAACACTGGTCAGACTAAGTATGACTGTTCTTTAGCGATTAGTCCATCTCATAGCTGGTGATTATTCTGTCTGATTTCTGCAATAACAAGCCACATTGTTATTTAGACATGCCACAAAGTAAGGAAAAAGTCAGAGTAGTTTCTGAAATGTTCTCGAGCTAGTTGCAAAACCAATGTGCAAGCAGCCTGGAAAAATGATTGCTGTTGTTCCACTGTTTCTCCCATGGGCTTCTGGTTTGGAATGTCCTTCTGCCACTCATCAGTCTTCTACTTCAAGATATGTATTGAAAGGATGACACAAACAGAATTTTATGTATTTGGGTATTGTTCTAACCAGAACTGGTTGTTTTGGTTTGGTTTTTGGTTTTGGGTTTGTTGGGGGTTTTTTGAGATAGTACATCAGGAATGTTTAATGATCTAGTCTGATGCACAATCATAGTCTTGGTCATGGCTAATGTTGGTGTTGTTGGCACATCAATATATTTTGAGTTTAGTCTCCAATTACAACTTGGAGAATCTGTAGCTGATTAAATCTGAGACTTGCTTTGCAGACTAGAGGTGGTAAATGCAATTCATGGCAGTGCTTCTATAGGTAAAGTTTCTGAAAATCATGTATTTTCTATGAAGCTGCAGCAGAAAAAAAGAAATTTCCACAAAAGTTTTGAGAATGTATTTGTTAAATTATGATTTATGATCATAAATTTATCATATGATTTATGATCATATCAGATCTATGGCTGATAGGCCCAATGGGTTGGGATAGGATCCAGTCC
>VZRW01008438.1:0-41173 GCA_013398125.1 Aegotheles bennettii
TCCCAAGTGACCAGCCCCTCCAGACTCCCAGAGAACAATAGGATCGAAGACTTCATTGCACAAGAACAGCTCAAATCCTATCAATTATACAATAAAAGCAAATGGTAAACAAAACACTGAAGATAGCTGATACTGCAACTCCCGCTGGGAAACTAATGAGATATTTTAACTGGTTCATAAAAGAATGAGAACAACAATGTATGAAAAAAAAAATCAGTACACAAACAGTTCTCTGAGGGGGGCCAGCAAGAATTTCAGTTTGTTTATTCAATCCTTACTCTGCTAAATATATACTGCTGGAAGTCAAGTGTAAATCTGGACTGTTAATTTGTTGCAATTTGGAACATGAGAGAAACCAAGAGACAAAGCCTTAAATGACAAATTTTGTAATACCAAGAATAAAAACATGTGCCACGAGTACCCCTATCTACAATAATCTATTTTTCTCATTTATGTTTTTCCTCCTACTCCATTGTTTCCTCTTTCAAGATCTGAAGCAAAGACAGCTCTCTCTATTGGCTTGGAACACAGCTGCAGAAATCAGCTAACTGTAGGAGGGAATGAGAACTGCAATCATATGTAAAATGGGAAAGTCATTGCTTCTCATACACAAAATTTATCATCACTTTCTAAGATCAACAAACAGAGGTGTATCAACTAGGTACGGAAAAAAATACTACTTTTTATTCTGAGATATGCAAATATATTATTAACAGCCTTCTGTCTTTTGAGTCATATCCACTTAGAGCCACTAGACTAAACTCACAATTCAGGTGTCAAACAGCAGCAACATTCATATCTTCATGAAACAGAAGCTGATCCTTTTTTTCAATTTGTATTAAGTTGGAGCATTGAAAATGATGGCTAGCATTCTAACTCATGATATCCAGTCATCAAATTTGTAGTATAACAGAGAAAAATGACCTCTCACCTTTGTCAGTTTTTCAATCTGCTTCTCTAGTTCTTCAACACTGGCTGTCTGGTCCCCATCATCCTATAATCACCAAATATACTGTCATGCCAAATTTAATTTAGGATAAAATCATACTACCATGACTCACTAATATTACAGTAAAAAGACTGAACAGAAAGTGAGAGGCAAATTCTAAAGATAAATAAGTTCAAATTTTGTGCTTGCTCAATACATTTGACTAGGAACAACATAACTGGAAAAAGATGTATCTTGAATCTTTCCAAACCATCCCAGATGCATACGAAGGAGAAAGCTCGTGGCCAAATGTTCACCAAAAACATTCTTTTACTGGAAGAAATAATTCTGTTTGTGCATGACTACAAGAATATAATCTTAGTTTCTATGAAGCTTTCTGGATATTCAAATACATTCCTTAGTGTTTTTTATTCATGAAATAATGGAATCTGTCAAAATCTTATCAATTAGTGTTTGGTCAGTGCACACTTGCATTTTATTTCAATGTCTACATGAAATTGCAGAGCCACTTTAAACCACAAGTCTGCTATAAAAGTTCCAGTATTAATCTTGCTGATTTTTGAAGAGGAATTCACCCATGATTGAGTCTATGGTTCCCTTCCTGACACAGTTTAAAAATTAGTAATTTCCATAAGATAAGCTTTAATTTAGTTCAATAAAATCTGTGGGGATAACAGCAAGTTTCCAGAAGAATACGACCAAAATCCTAGGAGCTCCCAGTAACCTGCATGGTAAGATACTGCTCTTGTATTTCTTGGCTCTGTAAAAGTGTACCAGAGTGAAGCCTTCTGAAATACCACATTTGGCATGAATGCAATGGAACTCCTCTTATATCAGAAAATGAATCTATCTACAGGAGTTACAGGACTTTTGTCTATGAAATGCCCAGTGCAACGAAACAGGAGATTGTACTAAAGGGAAAAAGACTAAAGGACAGATGTGAGAGTAGATACCTAAATATTACTTATTTTTAATTCTGAAGTTTTAATTTGTAAGAACTTTCTGCTATGCCTCTAAGGTATTCTCTTAAATTCATACACATTATAGTACTTGAAATAAATCCAGCACAAAGTGCTGCTCCTACTCTAGAAACTAGCTGTGTTTCCAATGAAGAGTGTTTGCAAAGATTCCAGTTCATGTATCACGTTGTATATATGCATTGTTCAAGCAGTCATAACCACAGCACCCAGAAAACCTTGCTTTGAACTTCAGTAACCTTGCATAAATGGATCATTTTCTGGCAAACATTGCCACACCTAGTGTGCTAAAATGCAGTATTTGCTACTGCTTGTCTCTTTTATCAGGTCTAAGCTGGTAGAGAATTCTAGAGTCCTACAGTGAATCTTGCAGGCCTATGGCACTTTCACTAAACATAAATAAATAAATAAAGCTTTTGATTATTGTAGCTACAATTCAGCTAAAAATGTTTCAGAATAATTTCTGTATTTTATCTGATATTAACTAGTAGAATTTGTCAGCTTGCAATCAAATATAGTCGGGCAGTGACTACCCTAGAAAAGTTAGGAAGAAGTACACAGGAAGGTCACAGGCAAGCTTTGTAATAGAGCATGTTAAATATAACTTCACACTTCATTACTTTGTTAACTAATAAATTACCTTTATTCTTCTCTAAGAGAAAAACTACTATGCTCATTTGCTAACAAAGATGCAGTTCTGTGGATCAGCTACAATCTTTCAGAATTTCAGAGAAATTAAGACTAAGTCAAAGCAAGTAAGCAAGAAAACAAAACAAACTAAAAAAAAACCCCAAAACACCACCAACCCAGATTATCATAGCTATCAAAAAAATAAGAAAATACTCCAGAAAATAAACTTATTCAAAAAATTTAAAAATGTCGGCAGTAAGTTATTCTTTCTTCCTTCTTATTGTTAGATTTTGTGAAAGCAGTGTCATATTGCAGAGAAACAGAAGGAAAATCAGTTTTAGCTTGTTAGTTAATTAAGTTTCACTATACATAAAATCCCCCACCTCATCCTCACAAACTTCTGCCTTCTTTCCTTTTTTATCTTCTTTGTCCTCTTCATCCTCGTCATCCTCATCTCCCTGATCATCACTGTCATCATCATCATCATCGTCATCATCACTGTCCCCCCCCTTCCGTCTGCGTTTGCGGCCTGGTGTTGGTGTTTCCAAAGAGTGCTGTTCCTCTCCTATGTCACCACCTCCTGTAGCATCTCTCTTGCCAGTTTTCTTGGCATGAATGATTCTAAGCCTTGAAACACATGACAAGGAGTGAAATTATGGAGTATGTCTGTAGCATAAACATACCTTTCTTCCTATGTGATTGAAAATAAAGCATGTATTTTAGATTCAAATTAGCTCTTCTGCTCTAATATGACATTGTATTTTCTCAATATTTATTGCCATTAGTCAACAAGAAAAATTAAGATTATAGAATCCCTTAAACCTCTTATTCCATTCTGAATAGAACTTCTGTTTCTCCCAGATGAATTTTATTGTGTAACTGTTTAGAAGAAATGAAACACAAGAGAGACTCTGAAAAGTCAGGAAGGATACTTAAAGAACCATTTCAGCTTCTTTATTTTTTTTTATGCATTTAAGAATAAAATCATAAAATACCTGTGTCTGATGGGGGGAAGAAAAGGCAAAAATCCTCAGTTAGACGTATGAAATTATTTATATTTGCATGGTAACCACAAGGCTGGCTTAAAAACTTATTTTCTTTCAGATTTTTATGCATTTTTAATTTATTATATATTATTTGACTTTAGTCCTTTTGCTGATCTTTATTCTTGGACATACTTTCTTTTCTGAGAAATCTTAGCTACCTACTACTAGGAGATTATTCAATCATACTCTCATTTTTCCTTTTATGAAAGAAAAGGGAAACTTACATACCAGTAATAATGGTTGTAGTAGACCTTCTTCTTCTATAAAAACCCTATAAGACAAGATTCCACACAGCAAAAATTATAGTTCCACCTATCAGGGAGCTAGCAGGCAAACATGCTGAATCACAGGAGGTATAAATAGCCAGGCCTAACCAGTCACTTATAATGCAGACCAAAAATGCAACTGACTTAGAAGAGATTCATAAACACGTGTAGAAAAGACAAAGATTTTTGTAAGAGATGATTGGAAGAAGATAGGATGGGAAAAGTAGAACGGTAACGACAAACACAATTACCAGCATGTAATTTTTCCTTGTCATACTTCTCTCCCCATCCTACAAAACAATATTCCATACAGCAAGTGGCTACAAGTATGATGAGGTGTTGTAGAAGTCCTGGCTTCTGGGCATACTGACAAATGTATCGGCCTTCTACAGCGCTGATAAACAAAGCCAGTACTCAACAGCACAGATTTAAATGAAGCTGTCACTGCTCAATTGGTAGCAGCACTTTTTGAAAAGAAAATCAAGAAATCATCAAGGGGACTTCTGTTTGCTTGAAAACCACTGGGCTTTGGGTTTTTTTGTACGTGGTTTCTTTTTTGTTTGTGGTTAATCCACTGAAGTATTTAGAAAGTTTTGCACTTTTATTATTCCAATACAAATGCATTTTTAGCTATTTTAGTGATTTAAAATATTTTTTTATTAAAAAGTTTTTCAAGCCTCCCAGTAAATTTGGAAGCAAGTAACATTTTCAGGTCTGGCACAAAAAGCCTTAGTCTCACTGAGTTTCAGTGCTACTTAGGCTTCAACTGCATTAGGTTTTTTAGAAAAAAAATAAATTTCCTTTTACGAGGATAACTTCAAATCATCAAATCCTCTTCATCTGGACTGGAAATTCCTGCCAGGAATACACAGGAATTAACTATCAAATAAAGCCAACAGTCAGTGATGGATTGATTGCTGTGTGACTGGACAAATTAGATGAAGGTAATCTTGAAGACAATTCAATAACAAAGCTGGCAAGTGAAAGTTCAATGACCAGCAAACACCTCTTTCATATACATAAAAGAAATGAGAAGCAAGAAAGGCTACTTTGCTGAAAGCAAAACCAGAGATACAACACTGTCAAGCACTAAAGGAAGCCTGCATGACACTATAGATTGTAAAGATGGAAATTAATCAAAGATGCTCTCTTTTAATAGCATCACAAGCATAAGAAGGCAGTACTCTGCATTCAAAGTAGTGTAGAGGCAGAAACTAATGAAAGAACAATTTAAAAAATGTTCAGTTATTTCAAGAGGTAGCATAATTTTCCTGCTGCTACCTAGACATATGGCTGTTTCATCTTTCTCACTTTCAGGTATATACCAAAATGACACCTGCAACTGTTGAGAAAATTATAAAGTCTGTTGGCCTATAAAAGTGGGTGGCCCATTGGATAATCAGATGTGTGATTTAAGCTTGGTCTAATCTAATCTGCAACGTTTACTAGATCACAGAAGGGAAATTCACCTTTTGACTTAATTTTCATTCCTTCCTCATAGTTCCTGCGCATAGATATTAAGTAGTAGCAAGGCAAAGAAATTATAAATATTGTATTTTTAATGCACTTTTAACATATTTCACTTTGGTCTCAACATATGAAAGTTTCTCAAATCAGCATTACCACCTCCTACACAAACTCAGGGTGTAATTTCTGTCCTCCCGTAACACTGCCTTTGATATAGCATCATCAGTTACAGTTGAGGTGGCCTCACTGGAAAGAAATTAACTTAACAAGGAGTATGCCATAACACTGGCATGTTAAAAAGAACATTGTTGCAGTTAAAAATCTTGTTCTGCAGTCTTTCAAGTCTTGTAAAGAAACAGATACTACCTAATCCTTTAAGTAGCTATATTTTATTTTTATTTTCTTTTATATTGATCAAGCTACAAGAGATGCCAAGGAGAAGACTTGTAATGGAAAAGAAGATACTGAGATTATTATTATCTAGTTAAAAAATAGCCAAATCATCTCATGTGAGAGTGTCTTCTGACTATAGTTGCGATATAGAAAGCACAAAGAAAAATTAATTGATTGTATAAGACAGACGCCTTTACAAAAATGGTGATTAATATCAAGATTCACATTTAAATGTGATAAAGAAGGACTCAGATGAAACCTCTGACTAACCATCAGAACACCAGACTAACCAGCAAAAAGAGTCCAGACAGCCCAAAACTCAGTTTCCAACCATATATATAACACATATCATGGAATTTTGTTTGATAGCCTTAAGTGGGGGAGGACAGAGAAGCATCCCTACGAGCTTTTATACAATGATTCCTTTTTCCAACCTGGGATTTTAATTGTTGCTTTTTTGTATCTTACAAACACAGGTTTTCATATTGTTTTTTCCTCACCCCCAACACACAGTTGAGTAGTTAATCTCACAAAAAGTGAGAATGTAAGCACAAAAAAAAAAAAATCATTTGGTGAAAACTTCTGATACAGGTAGAATCTTTACTCATCCCACTTGGATATACTTCAGGACAGTCTGGACATAGTGGTATGAAGATTTAGCACAACAGACACTGGCAAGCCAGGCTGAGATGAAGTAAACCCCTTCCTCAGCATCCGTTATCCTACCACTACAGATTTCCCATGCATGATGGGCTTGTGTTGAGTGTCATATAAAGTTTTGTATGTGTATGAAAAGAGTACACATCTGTTGATCACATGGCAAGTAGTCAAGAAACCAGATATTCCTATGCAAAATTGTTTGGGACTGGGATGCTTAAAAACTAGACTGAGCTTTGAAATGAATGGGGAAGATAACATGCATAAGAACAAAGTCTGGAGGCAGAAAAGACGACCAGACAGAAGACCGAAATGGATGTATTTCTTTTCAGAGAAACCCCAGAACAGTTGTAAAAGTTTGTGAAAAAACACCAACTGACATAAAGAAAAAGAAAACATTGTTTAAAATTTATCAAAGGTGGCTCTTCCGAAAAGCTTCTTAGAGTTCATCAGAAAAACAGTGGAAAATCCAAAGATTTTGAACCAAAGATGAGAGAGATCAATCAAGTCTAGTGAATTCAAAGAAGCGGAAGAATGTTTCTGAGGACTCTCATGATACTTACACTTGAAAATAAGGACAGCACTACTGGAACCCAAAATCCACTGTTAAGCGGAAAACACAAGAAGTAGAGAAATAATTGTAGAAAGGAAGAGAGGCTTGGGACTTCAAGGTATTATGCCCACTATTTGAAAGGGAAGCGAAGAGAGATCATGAGAAAAAGGGAGGATCCTACATCTACAAGTACTTACAGTTTGACGGAGGGAGAGAAAGACTAAGCAGTCTCTAACGAGACAAGGACAGGTAAGGGTCCCAGTTCCACTAATGGACAGTTGGCTACATCAGAACTTCAGAAACACTTTTCAAACTTTATGCCACAGAAGGGATACAGAGGAAGACAGGAAAAGGTATTTAGATTGTCCTAAAAGATAAAATATATTAACCCTGTGCAGAAAATATATTAACCCTGTGTAGACTGGGATCTGCAGTGTTAGTAGAGAATTTATTGGTCTAATATTTCCCTCCACCTCCCTCTTGTCCTTCTTCTTTCCTTCTTTCCTTCTTCCTTCTGAGATACATTAAAGGGAAAAAAGGGAGACATAAGATTAGAAACACAAGTACCTAAAGCAAGGACTAAGAAAGGATTCACCATTCCTAGTAAAAGATAAAGATGACTAAGAAAAAAAAGAAAGAGTCTGGCTATGTATTTTTACCCCCTGTGATTCATGAACTTTATGCCTTCTAGCTTCCTCATAGTTGGAGCCGTTATGCTTGCTGTATGGAATTTTGTCTTGTAGGATGGGAGAACAGTGGAAATGAAACTGACAACCCTTAAGAAAGTTCCAATTTTGCCTTAAAAAAATGTAAAAAAATCTCAGAGTTTGCATTCTCATATGATCCCTAACTACAGGGAACAATGCAACATTGACAGATGGGAAACAAGATAACATAATATAAATTGGCAAAATTAAATTGGCAATTGCTGTATGAAAATCATGTCTTATTAAAATGCCCTTAAGAATGAACATTGGTAATTATGGTAGGTCAAAATAAACATTGACAATGTCAATAGCAATTTGACAGCTCCCATAATACCCCAATGAAAAAAATTTTTTACTTTCTTCCAAAGGATACAAAATGGACTTGACTTTGCTCCAATTTTGAGGGACACTAACCCTCTGAATCTCGTGCATCTTTAATAGACAATAAATGACTAGTGCTAAATCCACATTCAACTTAATTAAGCAGTTCAGTTACTAACTACTTGGTAAACCTGTAACTGCATCAGCCAATTTTGTCCTTGGAACCAATTGTCTATATAGCAGCATATCTAAGCAAACACAAAAAAGAAATATATCGTAAAATTTCAGGAAACGAAACTTACTTCCGAAGTTTGCCTTCAACCATCCATTTATCTCTCCGTAAGTTTGACATATAATCAATGTTTTTATCAATTTCACTGTCAAAAGAAAAAATAATCCATTAATGTGAACTTACATATTTTCTTCTGACAGACATTTAATGTACAGATACTTCACCCCAAAGCACGGTCTTGGAGAAAAAAATTTTGAAGCTAGGAAATTCCAATACTAGGAACGGTGACGTAGCGTACTGCTGTACCTATGTCAGGTAGTCTTTATTTATACCATCATGTAAGCTTTCTTTCCCCAAGAAGTATGTCATTCAAAGAATTTGACATTTCTTTCCATAGTTCTAATTCAATGTTGAGTCTTCAGATGTATTTGCTACAAAGCATCTAGTCTTGCACTGAAAATAAATTTAACACTGGTACACCTATGGTATTCTAACTAGGATCCATGTGATCTACAAACTAACATTCACTTTTCACTGCAGAATTTGAAGAATGAAAAAAAGTTCTTCAGTACAGCAACGGTCTGTGAGCCCACTTCTGAGACATCCCAGTCTCAACAATTTAACAGGTTATAGTTGTTTCTGTGATGAAAATATAGAAATTGAAGTTCTGAATGATCATTTCTACAAATCTGACTTAACAGTTGGTCACCTGCAGTGAGCTAAAGTTTCTTACTATGGTGAATTTAATTAACACTCATGAACCCTTGCACAGTACACACACAACACTTTCACCATTCACTTCTGCTATTTTTCATCTTCGGAAAACATGAAGCATCTCTGTCATTCTTGCCTTACACAACCCTAATTAATTTTTGCAGCACAGTATACCGTAAGCAGCACAATTCACCAGGAAACAAAACAGCATTCAATTAGGTGATAAAAGACTTTACCACACAAAGTAAGTATGCAGAGATATAGGTATTCCAAAGACTGGCCTTTCCTAAACTTTTGTTGCATATTCTTGGGTTTTAAAAGGTTGTTTAACATAGGGGTTTTTTTTAATTATGAAATGTTATACACTAGTGATAACAAATTAAGTATACACTTTCCTCAATTACTACCATGATAAATCAAGGCTTGCCACCTCAGCTTATGATGATAGTTAAAGTATTAGGACAAAAGAGGTCTCAGAAAAAAAAAAAAGGGGGGGGGAAAGGGGAAAAGAAAGTACTGCAAAAGCCTTCTACAACTCTTCTAAATTACTCCCTAGAATACCTACTAAATTTCTTTGTAATCAACCTCATCTTTTACTTTGAAAATAGCTGGAAAAATTTTGCTGCAAGCTTTGGAAACAAACTTACAGACCAGAACAAAAGTTTTACTCTTCCATCACATCAGAAGTACATAAAGGTAAGAAGCAGTAACATAGCAAATTTCAGCTTTCATTATAAGAACATCATGATTCCTCCTGTAACAGAACACAGTATATTTTTGATCTATAACATTTTCATATACAGACCTGTTTGGGAAACATCTTACCTTACTACACTTTTGCTGCATGCTAACTCATTCACAAGAAAAGCAAGTACTGATGCTTTCTGAGACGGAGTATGTGCCTGAAAAGCTTTTGTCTTCAAGCTCTCTGTCAGTTCAGTTTGCCCACAGTGAGCCTCCATGAATATCTGCAGAATCTCAGACACATTATCTCGATTGATACCAACATTCAGTAAGTGTTCCCCAAGAATAGTTTTAGCCTAAAAGGAATAAAAACATTTCAAACAAACACCTATCAAAATAGCTTTGCAGGCTATATTATTGTTTATAAAACAGTAGGGTGTGTTTGTTTGCATTTTTACATAAGGACTTTAATCAGGATTTTTCTTTAAAACTATTCAAATGTAAATCTTGAATAGTGTAACAGATTAGAATGTCTTTAAGTTTTTAAGAGATAATATTAATATTAATGAAATAGATTAAATGAAAAGAGACAAGGTCCAACTGCAAATTGACGAATACTTTTTTGCAGAATCATGCTATGTAGAGTCCTAGAGTAGAAAAGAGCTATGTTGGCTTGAAAAAGGGTAAGAAGAATCATGAGTGAATCAGAGTTTTGATGAAGTCACATAGAGAGCAGACTCTGTAGAAAGACATTACAAGAGTCACTGAGAATATAACATGAGGGTCAGAATGAAAGGAGAAAAAAACCCCAGGAGTTCAAAGACGTGGACAAAGATGCAATAGTGCCCTACAAGAGGTCCAAATAAAAATGTGGGAGGGTAGAGAAAATGACCTTAAATGTATCACTTCTAGAAAATGGGAAGGCTGACAGGGCATAGAAAGTCTTTTAGTAACATTAGAACTGTGACACCGAAGAGAAGAATTAGGAAAGGCAATGGAAATCCAAATCACAGAGGTGTCAAAGATGCATTGAGAAACAACACATTCATAAAAATAGGGTGGTTTTCTTTTCCTTGTGTTTTTTTTTACCTTGTATCCTGTAACAAGTCCTGGATCACAAACTGCTGCAGAGACAAGCTTTACAAGCAAGTCTTGTACCTCTCCCATGCTGCCGCCTATGTTTAGCAAACCCTCTTGAAGAATGCTCAGGGAAGGGACATCCACATTCACATCAAAGCCAAGAACTTTACCAAAGTTACGCAGGAACTGCACTACCATGAGACAATCTGAAAATGTGCTTCCATTGAGAACAAGGCCTGGGATGCGAGGCAACTCTGGCAAAGGCTGAAAAGTAAAGAAAAATAATGAAATATTCAGTAGTGTATTTCAAAACAAATTTTTTTTTTATACTAGCTAGGGAAATTGGCTGATACTTCCATATGACCTACAGCATGTCAATGCTAGAAGGTAAAGGCTATAGAGAAGTCCTCCCCCAGTAAACTTAATTTAAAGCTGAAGCACGTTTACCTTTTCCCATATTATAGGAAGCAAGGGATTAATAAACACTTACTTTTTGGACAGGAAGTGCAATCAGGCTCTATTCTGAGCCAAAATACTATAAAAGGTGATGTAAAAATATTTGGGTGGACATAAGGAGGGGAATTCTCTGGAACAGAGAGGGCTTGAACCTGAGGTATGTCAAGTCCTAAAGGACAAGAACCAAGAACACAGAAGACTAGGAGAATAATCTGTGTAACAGTACATAATAGTTGCACATATAAGAAAAGCTCTATATAGCGTCTGTGTACTAAGACATGATGCATATTTCTGTTGTAAAAAAAAATAAATTGATTACTCTGAGTTATAAGTAATCATGCAAGTGCTTTTTGGGAAGGAAGTCACTTTTAAACAAAATGCTTTTAATTAACTAAACAAACATTACTTTAGTGTTCGTAGTCTCTTGTATTTGTATACATTTCAAATAGTTATCTAATTACCTAGACGCTTTGGGAGTGGCTGACAGGAAAGAAGTTATTGTCACTATGGCAAAATACAGAAAAAAGAGGCAAGAAAATAACTTTACATTATTATGATTACCTTCTGGTCTGCTAAGCACATATCTTCGTTAGGCTTCTTTAGCTCCTTTGCCATTTCCAATTCCAATCTTCGCTGTTCCAGTTTACGTTCTTTATTTAATCTTTTTTCATCACGTTTCTCTTGCTTCAACCGCTCTTTTTCCTTAAATAGAATTAAAGAGGCAGAAAATAAAGCCCACATATTACACTTAAAATGGAACAATCTAAGAATTCTAGAAACACTACTTACATAATCTTAATAATTACCACAGCAATTAAGGAACCTGCATTCAAGTAAAGGGAAGGGGGAAACTACAGATATAGAACAAAATCATCAAATTTGTGAGCAGATCCAAGATTCACTTTTTTTTCCCCTCTGTTGTCCACATGGAAATGAGTATTGAGTATGTTTACACTGAGAGATTATTTGAAGCACCGTTTCAGAATGATGACTGAGTGAAAATATGGCAAAGAACTGCCATGCATGGAAGGCATCTGATTTTAAAGGCCCCACTTAAACACTAGTACCATCAATATCCATCTGCTAAAGCAGAGACCACTCAAGAAAGCAGTGGCTGGGAAAACCTCTCTGAACAACACATGGTTAAAAAATTTCTGTAATACATAAGTTTATACATAGTTTACAATGTTTAAACAATTTATTTGACAACTACATGCTATAACAATGCTTATTTTACATCAATTTGTAAACTACCTGTACTTTATTTATAAAACACTCAGGATACAGAGATAAAAACAGTCTCACTATAGAGAGAAATAACTAAAAAGTAAAATTAAAAAAGTCAGAAATTATGTTCTAGCATTGATAGTCTGCCCTAAGATAGTATCAGGGTTAAAACCAAAGACAGCCTCAGGATTAATTAAGACGTAAATTAGTTTATCATGGTCTAATAAAACTTTCATCAATCATACTTGTACAGATCTGGTTTTATCAATGCTACAATATTATTTCAAACCAAAGAAGCTAAAAAAGTTTGCATTGTTTTAGCTAGTAACATTTCATTTACTGCAGTGTAAACCAGAATAAGCAGGATGTGATATTCCTGTACGAGAGGCTTCTTCTCAAGCTACCTCAGCCATGAACATAAGCCATGTTGCTGCAACTGCTTTTCAAGGAAAAGCTAAAGACTTTTCCCTAATTTCCTTCTTCAACTTTCTAATGAATTGAGACTTCTTAACTGTTTATAACAACTTCTATTACAAAAACACTATTACATTAGCTTAAGAGCAGGGAAACTTTTGTTTTTTTCACGTGGTAATATGGATAAGAGTAAAATTTAACTAGTTAATGCCTGATTAGTCAACTCAATGAAAATATTTTGATGGATTTGGGGTTAGGTTGTGCCAATATGGACTAGCAGTGTTTCTTGGAATATTTTTTCTCCCTCTAAGTTAAGTACCAGAGCTCCTTAACTTCTAAGCAAAATAATAATTTGAATTACGAAAAACATTTGCCCAACAAACACCCAATTTAATAGTACAGAATGTCTATTTAATCTTTAGCATTAATGCTCATGATGAGCAAGTGTTATTAGGTCCTTCTGTGATATACTAGATCTTTTTAAATTAAAGCAGTCATCAGAATAACACTCATTATAAGGAAAGGGTAGCTATTTTGAAAATAGTCTTATCTTCAGAAACAAAACAGAACAAAAAATCTAGATGTTTAGATCAGCATCAGAAGAAGGTTGCAATTTCACAACCCACCTGGGTCATCTGTGCCAGTGTTCAACAATCACCCTCAAAGTAAAAAAAGTTTTTCTTAAGTTAAAATGGTATTTCCTGTATTTTAATTTTTGCCTATTTCTTCTTGTCCTGCCACTGCCATGTATACAAATGAAACTATACATACAGGTACATCAAAGACACTGCTCTTCTACAGATCACTGCAGAATGAAACCATGAAAACTTCAAACTTTCAGAGGTTAATACTCACTTCTGCTTTTTTACGTGCTTCCATGGCTTTCATAAGCATCATATGTTGCCTTCTCCTTTCTCGTTCCTATTGAAGCAGGTAAGATTAGAAAAAAACTAATCCACATTTTCAAATCAGTAAAAAAAGCTGAGTAACAAATTTAGCATTAATAGACAAGTCACAGTAAATACTAAATATAGGACAAGAATGGCCAAGTCTGTGCATGTTTAGTTCAGGTTTAGAAAGCAAATACAAGAACAATCAAAAGCAAAAAGGTAAAGCAATGAACATGGAGACAGTGTAAAAAAGAAGCATACAGATTTACTTATGGTCAGTTGTGATGCTCCTTCATAAGCTGGCAGAACAAAAAGCATAATGGTTGGCTGGAACAGGTCAGTTACCTTACATCTGCTATTATGGAACTTGCAATTTACTTCTTCAATAGCCAATTCAGCAGAAATTTTAAACTGGTCATTTTCCAACATTGCAAATATTAACATTTTTGAAACCAAGCAACAAATTAATAGGATTAATTTTCTCAGCTCTAGATCAATTTTAATCAAGCTAGTGATAGCGCATACACATACGCAACGACACTTGCATTTACTGATGCCTGTCCCTCAATAAATTATGTCAGTAATTTCAAATGCAATAAGGAATTGTATTCTAGACCATTAAGAATGGGGTTTTTTGCCTTAAAAGCGCTAGAGTAAATCTTGATCCCATTAAAGGCTATGGGAACTTTATTATCTAATTCAACGAGGCTAGGATTACATTGTAATGTGTCATTGTATACTTATTATGTATTTACCACTAACTGGAAGCTAATTTCCTCAGTACCTTACAAACATAGGAAAGACATAATCCTGATTTCTAAAGTAAGTTAATCCAAATTGTATTTAAAATGTCTGGATTAATTTCCAGTGAATGGGACAAGGCTTGCAAAAATTATCCACATCACTACCTACTAATTTTGCATTAATTAATCCCCAATTTTATACAGTAGTCCAATTTCTATTGGGACATCAGCAACATAAATTTCTGGTTAAAACCTTCATTTATTTATTGCCATGTTCAATTTATACACATGTTCAAGACATGTTTGTTTTTTTCCCTTAACAGACAAGACAAGCAGATGTATGCAATGCACTGTGCTGTAAAGCCATGCAGCAGTATGTAATATGACAGCAGCCAGTGCTACATTTTATGCATTGCTATGACAACCATATCACAACCAAATCACAATGCGGTGTTAGATGTACAAAAATAAACATACCCATACCATATCTAGTCTATGCCTCTCCAACTCCTGGTAGAAAGAGTTGGCACAACATTATGAAACAGAAATCACAAAGTCATAAAACCACTTTATAATCCCCCAGAGACCCCAATACCAAAGCAAAGCAACAAATCATAAGGTGAAAGAAAATTTGCACAGGAATCAAACCCAGAAACTTAAAAAGAGCATATTTTGAAGATATCCCCCCCATATATAACTTAAGTAGTAGTAGCAGTAGTCCACAATTGGCATTCTGTCTGTTTGGTCAATTGAATGTATACCAACCTGGTGTTTCAGAAGAACAGCTTGCTGCCTTCGCATCTCTTTTTCCTTAAACAAAAGAACAAAGATGATTTTTTTAAAATCTATCAAAATTTACTTACCGAGTTGCACATTTTTGCCACAATAAAACAGCACATCTGAATTTAATTCTTCCTTCCCAGTCTCTCATAAACCAACCACAGAGAAGTATACATAGTATACATGACAGCAAATCTATTCAGTTGGAAGTTCTATGTTAAAATACACCAAGAATGCCAAAGCAGTAATAGAAGTACATATATAAACTGCGTTTTCCAACATTTGTAAAAGAGTTCTGTAGTCTTGAAAAGTCTAGAAAAGACTACGCTTGTTGAAAAGCAACAGATTTTTTTATGTGCAGTGTGCTTAAAAGAGTATTGTGAATAATGTTACTGCACAAGTTTTTTAAGTTATGCAAACCAAACATCATGTAAGCAAAACTCATGGTAATGGCACACAAAAAATTACCATCTCTCTCTATATTCACATACGCATGTAGGAATGTTAAATACGGGAGTGTGTGTTTGTATGTTACACATACACAAACTGCTCACTGTGCGTGCTTCATGTATTTACATAAACATACATACACATAGTACTCACATGCTGTCTCTATTTACAGTTTCAGTATCGATGAACATTCTTGCAAATTCACTGGTTTTATACATCAACATATATTACACACAATAACACAGTTCTTGGGTTTAGAGCTTCTCTAAACTAACCTTTATTCGTTTTTCGGCCTCCAATAATTTGGCATTTGCTGCTTCTTCCTTCTTTTTCTTTTTTGCCTGTGCATGCAAAACAGGTCACACAACAGCACCATCACAACTCGAAAATAATCTGACTAGAAATAGTCACATGCCTTTAAAAGTTCAAAACATCATCATGTACATTGCAACAGATTTCTTCCCCAATGCAGCTTTCATAATCAATCAATCAATCCACAATTCATTTACTTTTTAAAAATTAAGCCAGAATTTCACTCAAAATTGCTTCACCTGGCTATTATAACTAAGAAAGTAAGTACACACTGAAAGAATAAAATATAAATGACAAAGATATTACCATTAATTTTTCAATGAATGGAGACTCGAAAACTAGCACCCTTTCTTTGCTAGCATACTAACAACTAGTGTAGTATACCAGTATATTCTAGCATATATCTAGACTTAGTATTCTAAATCCACTGCACTTCATACAGAGCAGAGCATGATACTACTTCAACATCCTATTATTGCAAACTTGCTTTCTAACAAAGGAATAGCTATCCTGTTAAGTTTAGCAAATAGAAGACTATTTGTGTAGAAAGTTGCAAACTCAAGTGAACATTTGCAAAACTTACGTTGCAGTTAATACAGATTTTAAAAGAAAAGTATTTTAAGACGCACTTTTTGAACTCGCCTTTGGAAGTCCAGGTTGTTAGAGATGTTATATTTTTTTACATTCATAACTGCACATGTGACTTAAAGTACAACATTCTTTAAAACAGCAACACAAAATTATATTTGAGCCATTATTTTTACCTCTAAAATTTGCTGAGCTCGAAGTTCTTTCTCCATTCTGATTTGCTGGATTCTCTTAATTTTTTCCTACAAGTGGAAGAAAGTTATTTCTTTTTTAAAAAAACAAAACAATATTAAGAAAGGAAATTTACTTTTCCATTTTTAAAAATGACCAAGTTTATACATATATATACACTTTCTGTTATCAAGTCTCACACCCATTGTAGTCAATTGTTCCCTATAACAATGTGTGTTTAGAAATTTTACTAGCATTAGAAGACATGTGGTATATCTCTGAAGGAACCAAGACTTACTTACGCACAGGTGCTCATGTTTAAGTTGTCATGCTATTTTTTTTAACAGCTTCAAGGGGACAGGTTTAATGTAGCTTACAATGTAAGTAAGCTAGCAGCATTTAAATTCTAGCTGGCAATGGTGGAGCTATTCAGGAATGAATGGAAATGGAAGCTATGACATGAAAAACATGATGTTTTGATGTGATTGGCCTGAGTAAGAAAATGGGGTTCTGTCAAACCACAAACAACAAAAACAGCAAAAAAAGTAACCAAAACAGTGGCCACAGGCATTACAACATATTTCAACATGTTTCATCATGGTAAGAAGAAAACGATCAAGCTAAGCACTCCACAGATGGGTGCTGTGTAATCATATTCTAATTTATTCTTTTTCAAGAATTAGTTTCTAGAAGCTGAATAAAGTCTTATTACACCGGTTTAGAAATGCAATCACCGCGAAATTCGGGATTAGTTCACATTTCCTGTGCTGCATGAGTTTTATCTGTTAAATAGTAACAACACAAGCTCGTATTAAAATTTCTTAGCACATTATTTGAGGTTTTATTATCTAAAAAAAGCTGTTTGAGCCACAGTGACTAGACAGGGAGTATTATGAAAAGAAGTATTGCAATACATTCAGCTGGACTTGCTGTAAAGTTTTAACAGCAAAACCCAAACCATGGGAAAGCCCTGCAAGCTGCGAGGCCTAAATCAGAAGCCTGAAGTGGAGTTCAATGCTCTTCTCTGGAACAGTAGGTATTTTCCCAACAGCGAGGGTAAAGCCCATTTGTATGGAAGACATTGCTTTTTTGTGAGCTGGTCTGAGACTCTAGAACATAGAATCATAGAATCACTTTGGTTGGAAAAGACCTTCATGATCATGAAGTCCAACCATCAACCCAGGACTGCCAAGTCGACCACTAAACCATGTCCCCAAGGGCTACATCCAGATGTTTTTTGAATACGTCCAAGGACAGTGACTCTACCACTTCCCTAGGTAGCCTGTTCCAATGCCTGACCACTTCATCAGTAAAAAAAATTTTCCTAATATTGGGCTTGACCTTCCCCTGGTGCAACTTGAGGCCATTCCCTCTTATCCTCTTGCTCGTCACTTGGGAGAAGAGGTCGGCCACCCACTCGATCCAACCCCCTTTCAGGTAGTTGTAAAGAGCAATAAGGTCTCCCCTGAGCCTCCTCTTCTCCAGACTAAACAGCCCCAGTTCCCTCAGCTGCTCCTCATCAGACCTGTGCTCCAGGCCCTTCACCAGCTTTGTTGTCCTTCCCTGGACCAGCCCCAGCCCCTCAATGTTTTTTTTGTAGTGAGGTGTCCAGAACTGAACACAGTATTCTGGGTGCAGCCTCACCAGTGCTGAGTAGAAGGGGATTATTACTTCCTTAGTTCTACTGGCCACAACATGGACTACTCTAAAATTTCACTTTCTGGAGGACCCATAGTGATGTATATACTTTATTGAAAAATAACAACTCCAAAACCAAACCCCTAAGAAAAGAGAATCTAAAACATTTAACAGAAAAGGAGCAATCAAAGAAGAGAAAAGCATACAAAATTTCCTGAAGAGCTCCAACACAAGAAGACCTCATGAGGTCTTACAAACTTCAGGTAAATCTTACCAGTCTCTTAAACTTGTTAGAAGTCCAGCATAAGACAACTTTATCCAGCAAATTAATTCAGGGGACTTACTTATACAGTGTTGAACTTTTATTTTCAACAGGCAAAGCGCATAGCATGGACCTCAAGTCTTTATTATCCCACATTATACTCTACAAACAAAACTGTACAAAACCAAACAAAAACTGTATACTCTACAAACAAAACTTCCACAAAGGCTAGAGTTAATATAGAACAAACTTTTCAGTTGAGATCAGAGTAAAGAAATATCTCAGAAAAGAAGTCTTCTGTGCATTAGAATCATGAAAATTTTATCAGTTTATACATCAAAAACAAACATGGTGACGATAAACAAGGTCTGGATTTGATGTATACGACAATTAAGTCTTGTTCCCCGCACACCTAAGAATGTAAGGACCACCTTATAATCATAGGGTGATCTTAATGCACACAAGTCCAATGCTCTTTTTAAATAAAAAAAGTCTGTTATTTGCCTTTCTTAAACAAGTATGGGCTGCCTTCAGAAGGGGAAACTCCGAAGCTGTCACTATCTACAGAAGTTCAGAATGGTCGAGGCTGGAAGGGAACTCTGTAGGTCACCTTGTCCAAACCCCCCTGCTCAGGAAGGGTCTCCTAGAGCCCGTCACCCAGGACTGGGTCCAGACAGATGTTGAAAATCTCTAAGGTGGGACATCCACAACCTCCCTGGGCCACCTGTGCCAGGGCTCAGTCACTGTCACAGTCACAAAGCGTTTCCTGATGTTCAGGGGGAACCTCCTGTCTTTTAGTTTATGCCCACTGCCTCTTGTCCTGTCCCTGGGCACCTCTGGAAAGAGCCTGGCTCCATCCCCTTTGCACCCTCCCTTCAGGTGTTCGTACACATTGGTGAGATCCCCCTGAGACTCCTCTTCCTCAGGCTGAACAGTCCCAGCTCTCTCCGCCTGTCCTAGTTCAACTCATAGATGGCAAGAGTGACAACTTTTAGCCCACTGTCTACTATACTGAGCACCTTCTTCATGGAAAAATCTAAACAGTTATCAACAAGGATTAATTGTTATCTGTTCCTGGGATATTTAAGGTAGTCGAACACAAGAGGTTGAAAAGGTGTAACTAGAGCTCAAAAAAAATGTAACTAAACCATCTTTAGAGAAAACACAACTGAATAGCGATAGAAACAGAAACCAGTTCTGAGACTACAGTGAAGACACTACACCACTGAAATAACATTTTCCCTGCATCAGACACTGCCTTTATCATGTATGAAAGGTATTTTAAATCAGGAAGTTAATGAAGTGTCCCAAGAAGCTGATGCAGTGAATGCATTGGAAGTTAAACTTGGAATCCTCTCTTCCCAAGTCCAATTTGATAATTTTATTTAGACCTAAAATACATATTACAAAGTAACATATCATTAAATGCAAATATTTATAGAATTTCATGAAAATTTCAGTAAAAATTTCTATCACAAATAAAATGTACTGGTTTTCAAAGTTAATGTTTACCCTTTCCATCTCCATATATCCCTTTAATGTAAGCCTCTATAAATACTACTATAATAAGAATATGTACACTGAACATAAAACAGTTAATTCAAACAACATAGTACATTTAATTATTTTTTAAAAAGAATGTATAAATCTGGACTATGCACACACATAGTAATTCAACATGTTGAATTGGCCTACTGAAGCCAACTTTTCCCACTTTTGGAAGATTCTATATCGTTATTCTCTGCCACTGTAAGAGGATTAAAATCTAAAGCAACAATGGTACTGAACAAAAAAAATGTCTTTTCACTGAAAGCTAAAAAACTTGTCCTTTGATTGCTACCAGATGAAGTTTTTTAATTTCTGAACTCTGCAGTATGTTTCATACTGAACAGAATTAATATAAAATCCAACCACGCAAATCCATTTTTGGATTCAAATAATTCTCTTTTAAAATTTTTCAGAGATCATCAAGGCATAACTTTCACTAACTTGTTAAAATCAGTTGTTAAAAAATTTAAAAACCTGCTTCCATAAGTAGCTTCATTTAGTAAAGTTGATATGGGCTCACTTTTATTGAAAGTGTTTTTATGACTGTATTTAACAATACCTGTATGTTGAAAAACATGTATTAATTCACTGGTGTACTGAGATAGAACCCTTCACACACAACCTAAAACCTCTGACAGCCAGAATCACTGAAGAAGCTAATCACACAGTATTTACAGAACAGATATTTACAGAACCAGGTATAACAGTTTGTTTCCATAGAGCCAAATAAAGGAAGACCGCATCACTGTACTTCAGTAGCAGTTTTTTAATTTCTTGCTGATCTTGGCAAGCAATTACATATGTTGGGTGGCTTAAATCAACACAGACAAAACTGGGATATCCTGACAACATGAATAACTATAGAGTTTAGGATTTTAAATAATATACACTACGTGCTCTTTAAATCTAGGTTCACTTTGTAATTACCATACTTTACAATTTACTAAATAATTAAAATTCTCATAATTCAATAATTGAAAACAATTTAGCAATCACAAAGCTTACCTGCTGCTTCATTATCTTTATCTGTTCTTTTTGTTTTCGCTTTTCTTCAGCTGCCATAATAGCTAACAAACACAAGCGAACAAAAAATTAGTATCAGCAGAAAATTAGGAGAGACAGGTAACTTTTCATTAATACTCTTCCAAATAATGTGTTAGAATGCACCAACTTTCACAAATTAATACTTGCCTTGCTGTTTTTTTGCTTCTTTGGCAGCTCGAGCTTGTTCCTGTTTCTGGAGTTTTCTCAGTAGCTTTATTTGTGCTGCTTGCCTAGCTATTTCTGTTAAAAAAAGAAAAGAAGTTCATAAAAACAGTGCTGTCCAGCAATAAAGATATAGCTCATATCCCAGGCATTCGTGTGAGGTAAAGATAGAGAAAACATTTTGCACACGTTTATCTTGACAAGATTTAATTATCAACCACTTTTAGTGGTATCTCACTTTATCAGTAACTACATCAACAGCGCAAATCAACATGGTTACTTTCTACATAAAAGGAAATACTATTTTTGGAGGAAAAGAATATCTATGAAGTGATAGCATCAGGCCAATAATGCTGTTTAATTTAAAAATGGATTTCTTCTTTTTAAAGAAGAAAATATGTGTCTCAGAGTACTAAATCAACATTTTCTTCAGAAAACATGGAATTACTGTTTTCCTTATAAGTAACCTCATGTAACTATCTAATCCTTTTTTACCAATGCAGTAAGAGCACACTCCTCTGGGTTACGCTTACTCTTTAACTGTGGCTACCTACAGATAGCCACTCTTCCACTAATTAGTAACTTTCTGAAGCATTCAAATACTATAAGTGAGAATATTTATTAAATCTGATGAACTGTGTATGGATACACTGATGTAAGATAGCTGTAGAAAAGATTTTCTGGAGGCTGAATTCAGCTTGCTATTCAAAGCACTGATGTCCAGAATCTCTTTGATAGCATTCTCCAAAATATTGTCAGCTTCTTGTGCAATGACCAAGATGCAGGCAGACGTACAGAAAATCCATGCATAGGTAAGATGATGCTGTAGATAGCAAGGATAGTGTAAATAGATACACAACAACTGGGAAAACTTCAGAGCCAAGGGGAAACCATACAGAAGTTGTTACATCTTATCCAAAACAGAACCAGTAGCTGGAAATCAGAATTTGTTATAGAGAAGAACTTAAACTATGAACTAGGGAAAGGGTAACAGATGCAGAGGACTGCTTAGTCTGAATTTACACAATCCATGAGCCGGATGTAGTTAATGTTCCTTTGAATCATATACATTTACTGATCATGAAAAAGGCTTCAATAAAAGCATGTGACACATTTCCAATATAAAACATTGTATACTAATTTCCTAGTGAAACACACCCCTCCTCTTTAGAAATACAACATTAACTCTCTATATACTATACTATATACCCTCTGTTCATGAAAACAGTAATGTACTTCTTACCTTGAGCCTGGAGCTTTCTTAAAAGTTTTGCGTCAGTGTTGTCTAGAAATTCAGTGCTACCAACATTCGGAGGTCGGCCTTTGCGTCGTCTCATCCTTGACTCCTCTCTAGAGTGCTGTCTGTCTGGATTTGGTGGTCGTCCTCTACGCCCTTCCATAGCTCTGATACGGGGAATGACTTCCTCTTCCTTCAGAAGACACCACTGCACACCCTTTTAATTGACACATTTCACAGACAGGTATTATAAACACAGATTTAAAAAAGGAAAAATAAATCTAAGACACTCGAGAACATGAACAGCAAGAGATCTATCATTTATTTTTTCAAGTTATATATATAAAATCTGCAAAAGCTGTGATGTACTATTTGAGTAGTACAATGTTTTAATGATGCACAGAAGCTATATATTGAGAGCTTATCAGTATGAACTTTTGTAAATTGTACTACTATGCAAGATTTTGAATACTATTCAGTGACATACACAGTTATTAGCTAGCAGGTATACCACTACTGTGTTATTTTTAATAATTTCTGACTAAATCACTTATTGCCCACCTCTTTTAAAAAGGTGAAGTAGATTCTTCCTTATTACATAAACTCAGAATAACTACTCTGCTTTCACATAATTCACTGCCCAATGTGAATGAAAAAAATGCGTCAAGCTACAAGTCACTGTCTTCCAACTGTTAGTGCTTACAGAAATTTTGACATACATAACAAGCAAATGCAGTAGTGTATTTTCAAATATTGCTTTCTGGGGCATTGTAGATCTCAACAACTGAGCTGAAAAAACACAGACTCATTTTAATCTTGACGTTTTATTTAGTACAATATAGTTCTTCTTTCATCCACTGCAAGAAAATTAATTTTTGCACCAGCTTATAGAAATCAAAAAGTTTTTCACTTTTAAGAATCCATCTATCTGAACTACAAGTTATGTTACTATATTATCTAACTAAACAAAGCATGCAGAAATACATTCAACCTTTTCTTTCACTATTACTGCTGAGTTTTTGTGGAATCTCAAAAACAAATACTGAAATACTTTGTTAATACAAATGCCCAAGTTAGTCCTCATATAAAAAAAATAACTTTAACTGATAAAAAGCAGAATTTATGGCATCTACTGATCAGAACAGGAGGACAGTCTATCTGATCCTGTTTAACTGAACATATTTCAGAACTGTAACATCTTTTACCATTTTTCCAAGTTTTTGAAAAATTGGGGGGTGGGGAATAATGTAAGCTAAATATTCTTCAGGATGACTCCATCATTTGCCTGAAAAATGTTTCTAAAAGATTTTGAAAATGTCTGCTAAAATACGAATAAACATTGGTAACTTATAAAACACATTATTTAAATATCTCTTCAGAAACAATACAATTGCATTACCAAAGTTTTCAAATTTATATGTACATAAATACTGAAAGCAAATCTGCTGTACCATAAAATACATTTTTATTTCTTTATTCTGACAGTTTTTCTTTTAATTCTTCCTTTAATTCTTCATAATCACAAATGTTTAATGTAAGATTCAACAAAGAAATGGCATTTTACTAATGAAACATTCAGATTCCAAGGAAGGTTTCCGAACCAGCAAAGGTATCTTTTTTTTGAATTATGAACCACTCTCACTTAAGACTATCCCAAATGTCTCTCTCACACTTCAGTTTACAGACACTTGAACAGCTATGTTCCTAAAAACAAGCTGTTCAAGTAATGACCGTGTCACTATGTGTACAATGCAGCATCACAAAGGACTTCTTAATCTAGAATAGTTACTTCTGCCACTTAAACAAAAGTTAATTTATTTTCTGTCTTTAAGTGTACTACCTAGGCATACACTTTCATTTCACTGTCTAGTACCTGACTTACAATTTATCACAGGCTCAGTTTGTAAAGCAATGTAAGCTAGATTTAATACTGTACTTATCACCCACACCAAACTCCAACACAGGAAATCTTATCCCATACGCTGCAAGTGCCAGAGGAGAAAAAAAAAAGTCAAAATAGAATTCAAAGAATATGAGGAGAAGCAGCTATAGTTCAAGAGGTACCTTAGATCCTGCAATGGAGATTGCTCTTGCTCTGTATTTATATTTTCTATGGTTGATGATACTAATGACAACAAATATGTGGAAAAGAAAGACAGAAGTCTACCAGATCATTAGTGCCACAGAGACCATGGATGTATATCACACTGCCCTAATGTCTCCCAAAAGAGAAACTGGAGGCCATCAAATGAAGCTAGTAGAAAGGTTCAATAACTAAAAGGAGCTGACATTTCAAGGAGTGAGAAGGCTGTTTCATGTCCTGTCAAAGCATACTGTGTATGCAACAAGTTTCCACAATTTGAGAGGACAAGACAAAAACAGTCCAGAACAGATCCATTAAGCAGGAGTTAATTGACCATCTATATTTTATGCTCAGATATCTTTTAAAATCTGAATCAAAATACATTTCTATTAAAAGAATGTGGATTTTAAATATTCCAAAGAAAAAATACGGAGGTTGTGCCCCAACATAGGAGAACCAGGGGCTTTGATAAAATCTAAGCTTCACTACACAAATATAAAATTAAAAATGGGAATAACACTGTGAAATGTTGTGGTTTTGCAATACCGTACTGTCATCAGGACATTTGCCAAAAAGACACCAGATAACTACACATGGAAGCAGAATCAAGCTCAAAGGCTGTTAATCAAAGTAACAAACATAGGCACCGCAAGAAGCAGACATCCTCATTCATTTCCGTTTAGATTTGTGAGAAAAAGTTAACAACAAAGCTTTCTAAATTGAACTGAAGAATTCAGAATCAGACAAACATTCTAAATTCCAGTTTCTAGAAAAGGAAGCAAATAATTCCTACTATGTTACAAACACATATGAGAGCTGATTTTATAATCTGCTGTTCTGTGTGGTGTCGCTATTGCATCTATAATAAGTATTTTAGACTTCTAAATACTTATTCACGGAATAAGTCTCTTAAGTAAATAACAGTAAGTTTAAGACTTGGCTTAAAAGAGGTAGACTTCATGACTTATAAAGATGCACTGTATTTCTTCTAACGTAGCACCATAACCCGATACCCGGAGAAAGACTAATGCACATATGAATTATTTCACACTAACGAGACAGGGAAAAGTACTTTAAAGCACTTTCCTCCCCTCTTGTTCCTGAATTCAATTGCCTTCCTAGGCAGGTTGGACAAAAAAACCCGTATTTTCACAGCATTATGCAAAATCTCATTGGTAAAAAAAAGTGCATGCCACATTTACTGTGACTTAACGATTACTCCCAGAGAGCTATATCCAGGTTAAAAAGTCTGTATTGTGCCCTTACCGGTATTTCATCCTCAACTAAAATGCATCTGAACGGAGCTGCATGAACAATCAAGTCTTCTCTAACTACATAATGACCCTGCGAAACAAAGGGCTGAGAGAGCTGGGACTGTTCAGCCTGGGGAAGAGGAGTCTCAGGGGGATCTCACCAACGTGTACGAACACCTGAAGGGAGGGTGCAAAGGGGATGGAGCCAGGCTCTTTCCAGAGGTGCCCAGGGACAGGACAAGAGGCAGTGGGCACAAACTAAAAGACAGGAGGTTCCCCCTGAACATCAGGAAACATTTTGTGACTGTGACAGTGACTGAGCCCTGGCACAGGTGGCCCAGGGAGGTTGTGGATGTCCCACCTTAGAGATTTTCAACATCTGTCTGGACCCAGTCCTGGGTGACGGGCTCTAGGAGACCCTTCCTGAGCAGGGACAAAGTGACCTCTCTTCTAACCTCATCCAATCTGTGACGGATACTTTTGCTGTTATGTATTAATCAAAGCCAGGAAGACGTAATCTTAGGGCACAGCTCACTATCATTCCACACCACTCTCTTCTACCCACTACTTGGTGCAGTATTCCTATCCATATTACTCAAACTCGTAAGGACCTGTGCCCTCTCCATCACCCAAAATCACATTTACATGTATCTTTCTAAATCACAGCAGTTTAAAGCCTACATATCCTGTCGCCACATTTCCAAATTTGCCAAAATTCAAGCATTCCTCTACTCCTACTATTTCATGGCCCACTTCTGCCAGACATGCTTCTCTGTTAAAGCAGTTAACCACTGCTTTGAATAGCCCATAATATCTGATTGCCTGTGTACCAGGTGAGAGAAACACAAGCGCTATCAGAAGCAGATAATCCATGTATTTTTGGCTTGCTACAGATAATTTTTCAATGTAACTGATTGACCTTTGTGAAACTTACCCAATCACTTTCGATTCATGCTGCACGTCTCAAAAGATGACAGAAATATATAACGAAGAAAGTGAAGAGTAACCTTGAAAGGCTATACAACACAATCAAAATTATAGGAAAAGCAGAAATAAAATTCCTGGGGGTAACTCCTGACATCCATAAAGATATGATTACCACGTATTGTTTAGAAGCTGGACAATTAAAAGAATTTCACTGAAAAAGGTGCAAATTCTCTTCATGAAGTATCAGTATCCCATACAGTTTTACCAAGTTTTACCAAATCTCCATGGAACCTACCATAAACTATACAGGTAGCAACTACAGTGAAATGTACAGCAACTTAATATTCATATTGCCAACCTTGCCTACAGAAACCTGCCCTTCCCAATGCCTTCATTCTGAGAGAAGCAAAATCTGGAAATCACCTCATGAATTAAAGGGAGAAGAAAGAGATAACTAGAGAAAGGGACAAGATGAATTAAATAACATGGGCAACAGACAAAAAAAGTAACAGGATAAAAAGAGAGCAGATACCCTGACATTACATTATGTTCACAGTATAAGGAATCAGTTCAGTCAAGCCATTCAGGTACATAATGTAGTTCAGAACTACATGAACTTCTAATTGTTGTCTTCTGAAGAACAAACATGAAGAGGGTTTAGGAATGTTTTACCTCATAAGCCAGGAATCAGGAAGCACCACCTAGAAGTATCTGCTTATTATGAACTCAGTCTTTACCGCTTTCAAATTTATACTATGTAAACATTATGTAATTCTACAGGGTATCACAAGGCTTAACTAGAGCCTGAATTCAAGATTGCTGAGAGCATGTCTCTCCACGTTCCTGTAGTAACATATTCAGGACACTTGTCTATTAATGAAGCAAATACATTCACCAATTAAAGTCCAAAAAACTTTCATGCACATCCTGAAGAAATGGTGACATGACCAAAATACAGTAAGACAGTATGGCACAAATATAGTATTAATTTCCTTAAAATTCTATTTTTACTTATCCTTGTGTGGTTTCTCCACACAAAGTCCAACAGCTCTACAAATGTAAAGCATAACTGGTCTAACTTGGCATTCCTTCCCATAAAAATTTCATGCTTCAGGAAGCTCAGAGAGTTTTCTCGATACATGAAACAGTTGCGTTTCAACACGTATTTTATATATATTATGCACATGAATACATGAAGAGAGTGTAATTTAATGCACACACATTAATTACTACTATCAATATTAAGTTTATACAGTAAAGGAAGAAACAGAGCTTTAGTCAGAAATATCTGAACATGGACTAAGATAAAATACGTAGCTCAGAGTTCTTTCGTACTAGACAAATCCAGGCTCATAACTGATGATAAGGTATGCCGAACCCCTGCAACCTCCTGATAAAATCACCGAGAGGAGCGGTTTTCAACACTGCCCAGGATAAAGCTCTCAGCATCTCAATATAAATACTATTAAGAAATACGCACAATTTTTAGAAAGAATTAGCTAAAAACAGGCAATGCTTCAGATTGTAGCAAAAATTACTTCAACCAAATTTAAGTTAATGTTCCTTGGATCAAAGACTTTACTTTTTAAAAAGTGGATACCTGCGGTCCATCTCTGGCTTCATAGAAGTCACCCACTCCTATTTTTGCACTGAAGCTGAAATTGTCCCTTGAGATATCCATTATTCCATTTCTGCTGAGATACTGAAAAAATCACATATTTTTCCACTTCAGCTTGTAAATAATTACAACCCAGCTTTGATGTACAGCTAACTTTGTGAGTGTAATGCTTTGCATATTCTATCAAAGAGATATGCATTTATAGGAGATCAAATCAGTAACAGACTGAGATACATTACGCCTCACATCACAGGATATTTTGAAATACGTTTCTTTATTGGAGGGAAAAAATGGCATTTTTTAACTGCAAGCATGCTTAGTAGCATTAGAACACAGAAGTTAATAAAAGGAATTTACCTTTACTACTTCAGGATACTGTCTCAGCTTCTTTCCACAAGGTGCAAAATATGCTACTTCTCCTTGAAGACGACCACCAAAGTTTCTTATTCGGGTTTCTCTTTGCCATCTAGAGTAATAGGAAGTAGTTGCAAATAACAATACACTTTTTAAAAAACAAGTAATTAATGTCAATCTAAGATCTTTAGACAAAAGGAAAAAGTCACATATGTAAAATATTACAAGAGTATCATAAATCAAGTAGGCAAAACTAGAAATTGTTATTACGTAGATTGTCCCAAACCCTGACTATACGTGGATTTATTTATACCAAGCTAATTACATATTATCAAATTTTGAATGGCTTGTAACTACATTTCAGGGAGTTATCCAGAGTCTGTACTGGCTCAGATCTAACCATCAGGATTAATTTCCAGTGACAAAAACTGCTAAGAGACAGGTCATGGTTGCAAAAGAGCAAATTTATGCAAAAAAAATTAACCCATGAAATATGTTGACACTTTAAGAGAGATCCAGAGTCACTGTGAGTTGGAAATCTAAATCATTGAAGCCCTTTCCTTATTTTTCAGCCTAAAAAATTTTTAGACTGTCATTTCTTTGCCAACTGATTTTTGACGGTATCATCTCCCTTTAAGGAATACCAGGTATATAGATAACCTACCCGTATTCAAGTGGAACACGCAGCTCCCGTTCATCTGTTACTCTTCGTCTTTTTGAAATACCTAAAACAGAATTTCTGATTAACCCTTAAGAGAATTTACAAAATGAAAATTACATATTCCTAAAATATACTTTTTACCCTTACATCTCCAAACCACAAATAAATAATTTTTACATTCTAGCCACTACATACCTCAAATATCAAGAAAATTAATATAAGTATTCTCTTTTTGAAATATATTTTCCTCTAAATTTTTCTTTAACCTTTTCTTCTAAAATTGTAAGCAGAAGAAAACCCAACTATGCCATACTGAACTGCTTGTCTTGTTTGATTCTCTCAGACACTATTACAGTAAGTCATTGCACACCTGTCTTTCTATACTAGATCATATTTAAATTTTTTCAGTACAGAAGATAAAAATGAAAACACTCTTTACTTTAAAAATCCATACATTACAATAGGCTCAGCCTTCAAAGAGCACTGTATATAATTCACAGTCAACTCCCAAATGCAGAAAATGTTCAGGATTATTCTATTTTTTCAAAGTTCAAACAGATGTGTTTGGTGTTAGTCAAGACACTGAATCGGTAACATGACAGAGACAATTGCCAAACGTGGGGCTTTATGGAGAGCCAAAGGCTGATACTTTTCTCAGGCCCCTGAGAGAACTGTAGGACATGAACTACGTACACAGACAATCTTTTGGAAAATGCATTTCTCAAAAAAGGTAGTTTGGACCTTGTATAAAGAATATGACACATCTCTTCCCTGTGGAAATGGACATGAGAGAGTATCATTATCGGACTGAACCCTTGAAACCTGCTCCAACCTCTTATAGCCAGAAAGTGTCATATGGTGCAGTGGCACAGTTTTCCACCTAAGCAGTCTGCATAATCTGGAAGCAACTGCTAAGAGTCCCCGACAGAAAGCACCGAGGAACTGCCCGTGCTTAGAAGCCAAACTTCCTGGACACCTGTCTGAAGTCTTAAACTAACACGACTGCCTATTACATTACTGCTAATCGTTACAGTCGGGTGTGGGAGACTGCTTGTCCAAATACAAGTGAATTGAAAAAACAAGTTCTCCAGTAAAAAACAGATACAGTGAAGAGACACGAGAACTCTTCAGTGACTGACCAGCTTTAGGTAAAATGGACACAAAAATACTCTAATTGTATTAAGATGATTCTTATTAGGAAGAAGTACTACATCTAAAAGGACACAAAAACAATTTATTCTACCACCCACCTCCATAAACAGACAAAAATCCACTGTCAGCCTTTTCAAAACCTCACAAATCAACAGATTTTAACAATTTGTATTATTCCTAATGCATGGGAAATCTTTTACAAACTGTGATTAATGGGCCTGTTTGTAGGAAGAATATAAAGTAGATCACATCACACTGCTTTAAAGTTTATGCCCTTGATGACACGGAATGAAATTCCTATTCCACTGAATCCAGATATAAAAACCAATTTATGAGCGGATGTCCCCATTTAAAATCTACTTACTTGCATGTTAATTAACTATCAAGTTCCTAATTCAAAGTAGTAAACATGCAATTTCATTTAATTGTTACTATGCAAATTGAGAAGTCTGACTTTCAAAAATGCATCCTTTTTTGTAGCAGTAATAATTACTAAATCTTACAAATTAGTCACCAAATGAAGGATTATAAAACACTGTAACACCAGGCAAGTGCTAAATGTACTTTTCATGAACCTTTTAAAAATAATTCCTTGCATGTAATCCACAAATTCCATTGAGAAATTTGAAAGAAAATTAATAAAGTTACATTTTAACTAAATACAGTTATTAAATTGGTTGAGGGAGGGGCAGAAATAGAAGATTCAGAATGCAAACTAGAATGCACAGAAATCAGAAATAAGTAACTAGTTTAGAATAAAATGGTAAATAACAAAAACTAAATAATTAATAGTTTCAACGTAATAAATATAAACTCTGGCTATTTCATTCTACCTTCTCTCAAATAATAACGTGAGCTAAAATATCCTGGACTAAGTGTAATGTTCAGGTCTTGAGAACTTGCAGTTCTGGTGGCTGATTTTAAAGCCTGTTGCAAACACTCGTGAAAAGATCACAGAATAGCCTAGGGTTGGAGATGACCTCAAAAGATCATCTGGTCAAACCTTCTGTGGGAAAGGGAGCCTACTTGAGATTATCCAGCACCTGGTCCAACCGCAAACTTCCAGTGTCGGGAACTCTACCACACCACTGGGGAGGTTTCTCCAGTGAATGATTGTAAAAAGTGTCTTTGTTATTTCAAGGTATCACCTGATACCAGTGTCTAAATTACTTTTATAACTACCTTTACAACACATGCCACTTAGATATTACATTGTACTATAACAAAAGACATTCAGATACCACAGTGTGTACTTGGTGCAAGAGTTGATGGTGCTGTCCCAAGAAAAGCTGCAGGCTGGGACTCAGGACATAAGGCAGCTGGTGCAGAGCCTGGGGTCTTTGCTACTTGGAGATTAAGCGGGGTAGAATGAGTAGTAAGACCAATGGAAGAGCTCTTCACTGAGGATGAAGTTTTATTCAGTTTCAGTGGAGTTTTTTCTCCCTCAGTGTCTGTATCCGATTCATCTTGATCTTTATCATCCTCATCATCTTCATCCTCAGACACTTCTGTATCTGACTCAGAATTACTGTCAGAGTCTGTTTAAAAAAAAAGGGTGGCAAACGGCACATTATGACTTGATAGATAACAGCAAATACATTTAAGTTCTAACACTTTTAAAAAAGAAGCCTTTTAAAAAACACTTTTATATAAGAAGCCTTTCTGACTTCATTTTTTTTATAACATCTCTTGAGTATAAATGGGTTATAATTAACCACCTAAACTTTAAAATTACTACAGATGACAGCAAAAAGTAATCCTGCATGATAATCCATTGTTGGTTCAGATGGAATTCTTTGTTTTTCCACAAGGAGATGAGAGACAGAAGCTGCAGTATTTTAAGAGACTGTTTGCCCTAGAACGAGCTACAGCTAAGATGTTCCCTGTGAGCCAGGCAGTGGTTGAACACTACCACAGGAAGAGCACTTCACAGGTTATAAAACTTAGCATGAAAAGGAAGCACGTGATGGAACTGGGTACAGGCTGAAAAGGTGTCAGAATTGGAAGTGTGGCTATCTGGGCAAAGGAAGAATTAGAGACAGAGTAAAAGGGTAGACAGGATTAGGAACTGAAGACAGGCTACAGTTGTGAGGAAAAAAAAGAGGATTGGTACAGGTTGTGTGGATGAGAGGGGAAAAGAGAATGAGGTGGAGCTGGACCCAAAGGATACCAACACATGGGAGAGAAAAGAGTGACTGGGAATAAAATCAACTCTTTTTTAAAACAGGCCTTGCCTTTGTGAATTGCTTAAGAGCCTTTAAAACAGTAGTCTGAACACTGTAACCCTTACAGCTGTCCTGGTACTTTAATCTTGCTCATTGAACTAATGCACTCCTGAATGAAGCCTAGAAACATGCTTTTCCTGCCATTCCTGACAATTTGAAGGCCTTTCTTTAGTTCCTCTCTGGCTGGGGAAGCCTGCTCTGCAGATGGGTTCTGCCTGCCAGAATAATTAGTCATCAACCAGCCTATTCTCTCCATCTTCCTCCCAGGCACCTTGCCACACAAGCTATATATGAGCTGCAGGCTCGGGGATTGATCTGGCAGGTAGGTCTCCAACAGCCTTTCAAAAGGGCTGTGGAGTCATCTTACCAGGACAGCTGAAAGTACACTTGCCATATGGCCAAGTACCAGAATACCCAAAACATGACTTTGGATACAATACAGTGAGGGGACTGGGAGACATGCACTACTTTCAAGGATATCTGTAGGACACTGTATGGGCCATGCTGCCCTAAAATTTCCTACCTCTATTTTAAAATATGGTGGGAAACGCATGTTTTCAACACTCAAAAAATAAAGTTTCTGCTTTTTCTAGTAAAAAGGTTAAACCACCTGATTGGCTATCATCAGAATCATCATCTTCATCATCCTCATCTTCATCTTCATCATCGTCGTCATCATCATTTGAGTCGTCAGAGTCCTTACTGCTGGGGGCATCTGAGTCTACCCCTCTGAACTGCTCCACCACCAGTTTCGCAGAATGAAGGCGGTGTTGTGTTTTTACTGCATTTACTGCATTATTGCTGACTGTTTTATCCTTTCCTGAACCAGGTAACACAGGAGAGGTAGAGGGCATAACAGCTGTCCGGTTACCACTTGTTTTTTTCCCACATGCACTCAAGTTTACTGGCAGAGAAAAAGGGGCACTACTAGAAATGGCTACACTTTCATTGATCTTGGTCTGGGATTTCAGTTTCGTAGTAAGTGCAAGAGGAGCCTCCTGGATGACGCTCTGAATAACTCCATTGGGTTGGTGATTACCTAAAAGTGCATTTGTCAGGAATGGATTAGAATGGTTGTTTTCCAAGGGTGTGAGTTTTTGATGAGCTGGTGAACTAGATGTTGGTTTGGGGCTTGACAAAGCTGCAATAACCTTCTTCAGGCTCTTAGATGATTCCTGTTTCTTTAGCTGTGCTGCTGGGAATGTCTGTTTATATTGCTCCTAAAGAAATAAGAAGACAGAGGAATAAAATGTGGATTCATTATTATTTTTTTTTACATATTCAGGCAGGTGAACTCTATGAAATCTTAAACATCTGCTAGGTCAAAAGCAGGTGCTAGCTACAACAGAAGAGATCGGTAACTACAAGTTATGTAAGTCTCATGATTTTCACTGTAAATCAAGTAGGAAGAGACAAACTGAACTCAAGTTGAAGCTGATCTAAATTATCTAGGGAAGCTTCTTCATTTGCTACGTAAGTCTAGACAGTGATTTTCATAAAGATATTAAGCATTTTTTTAAAAAAATGTTTTTCAAGAGACTCTTATGTACTGGCATAAGAGAAACCTCACTTTTTCTTCTTTTCAGCATATAAGATTTCATTAGTGAACGTAAACTAGCTTTAGTAATTTGTTCATTTTAAAGCACAAGCTAAATACAAAACAGTAACAGCTACAATACTAGCAGAATTCTAAGAAAAGGCTCGGCATAGAAAAATTTTATTAAGAAAAACCATGAAAAAAAAGGTATTACTCAGAAGTACTGTGATATGCTATTTTTTTCAACACTGAAAAAGTAGTACTTGAAAGTTCTTTAGGTAAAACTTAATCAGTAGTGGCTCAGAAATGCATGTAAAGCTTACACTGTCTTTAGTCTAAAGACTCTTCCAATAAAAAAGAAAATACATCATCTTTGATGAAAAAAATAATAGAATGGATAAAAATGTTATATTTTAAATAAATTTTTAAATATTAAGTCAAATACAATACATTCTTGAAGTTACTAATATTTAAAACTGAACATGAAATTATGAAAACATTTAAAATAAGTATTCACATAGTACATGTTTCCAGTAAAAGTTTTAAGGAAATCATACCACTAAAAGGGTGATGTATCATCAGCTGAAGAATCATAACCTAAATTTGACAGTGGAACCCACTTCCAACAGCAAAGACATACATTTTCATAATTATAACTTATTTAACAATTCCAGGTAAATGACTAGCTTATTTGAATTTTATGAAGTAACTAGGAGTTGAAAGGAAAAATAATGTCTCTTCTGGTCTAGGAATAAAAACTATGTGACAAAAATATTTTTCAGTCTTCACCGAGGTCTGTGAGTTAATTGTGTATCATAGCTCATTTTATTCTCCACCAATACTACTTAGTTTAAAACAAAATTTGTTTTTAATAATAAAACTTGCCTTTGTAAATGTACTTTATATATTTCTAAAATGCTGTCTTTCTATTCTCTTCTAATTTCTATTCAAATCTTACTGAATAGAAATTACAAAAATTCATCATTAGTTACCATAAAAATCAAATTTAAAAAAATAAACTGAGAATCTACAAAGAATTTTTGCAAGCTACAGAACTGTTAAGACACATGTAAAAATATTGTAGAGTCCTGAACAGTAAAAAGGAAGATCAAATTTACTGCAATGGCCATACTGAGTTTTAATAGCCATGAGTGCATTAATATCCTTCTGTCTTTAAAGAGCTAACAAAAACCGAGATTAAATCAAACATTTTTTAAAAAAGGTTTTCAGCTACTTTGATTAAAATAGATTTTAAATTTACCCATGAGTACTTTTCTTATTTTGATATTGATTTTAGCTGCTCATTTTTCTTAAGAAATGCATGACAAAACTCTTCGTTTTCTTCATACTCACTGCTCTCACCAGCACACTGACTGCTTTCAGCAGAGCCCTAGAGTTCCACTATGCGATGAGCACCGAATCACAGAATCGTTTTGTTTGGAGAAGACCTTTAAGATCATCAAGGCCCACTGTTAACCCAGCACTGCCAAGGCCACCACTGAGCCATGTCCCTCAGCACCACATGTACACCGCTTTTAAATCCCTCCAGGGATGGGGACTCCACACTCCCCTGGGCAGCCTGGGCCAGGCCCTGGCAGCCCTGTGGGGAAGAAATTTCTCATTAATATCCAATCTAAACATCCTCTGGGCAACTTGAGAGGGTTGGGGTTGTTCAGCCTGGAGAAGAGAAGGGTCTGGGGAGACCTTCCAGTACCTGAAGAAGCTATACGAAAGCTGAAGAGGGACTTTTTACAAGGGCTTGTAATGACAGTACAAGGGATAATAATAGCTTTAAACTGGAAGAGGGTAGATTTAGATTGGATGTGAGGAAGAAATTCTTTGCTGTGAGGGTGGTTGAGACCCTGGCCCAGGTCTCCTGGAGCAGCTGTGGCTGCCCCTCCCTGGAAGTGTTCAAGGCCAGGTTGGATGGGGCTTGGAGCAACCTGGTCTAGTGGGAGGTATCCCTGCCCATGGCAGGCGGTTGGGACTAGGTGATCTTTAGGGCCCCTTCCAACCCAAACCGTTCTACAATTCCCTCTTGTCGTATTGTTTGTTCCTTGGGAGAAGAGACCAACACGCCCCCTTGCTCCAACCTCCTCTCAGGGAGTTGCAGAGAACGAGAAGGCCTCCCCCTCAGCCTCCTTTGCTCCAGGCTGAACACCTCCAGTTCCCTCAGCCGCTCCTCATCAGACTAATGCTCCAGACCCTTCCCCAGCTCCATTGCCCTTCTCTGGACACGCTCCAGCCCCTCAACATCCTTCTTGTTCTGAGGGGCCCCGAAACTGAACACAGTACTCTAGATGCGGCCTCACCAGTGCCAAGCACAGGGGGACAATCTCTGCCCTGGTCCTACTGGCCACACTATGGCTGATACAGGCCAGGGAGCCATTGGCCTCCTTGGCCTCCTGGGCACACTGCTGGCTCATATTCAGTCACTGTCGACCAATACCCCACCCCCAGGTCGTTTCCCGCTGGGCAGTTTCCAGCCGCTACCACAAGCCTGAAGCGTTGTGTGGGGTTGTTGCTGCCCAAGTGCTGGACCCAGCACTTGGCCTTGTTGAAGCTCACACAACTGGCCCTGGCCCATCAATTCAGCCTGTCCCAGTCCCTCTGTAGAGCCTTCCTACCCTCAGGCAGATCAACACTCCCACCCAATTTAGCGTCATCTGCAAAGTTACTGAGAGTGTTCTCAATCCTCTCATCCAGATTATTGATAAAGATGTGTCAGATGAGTCTGATATACGAGAAATGGTCCGCGATGGCCTTACTTCAAAAATTCACCTTTTTAACATCTTGGGCAGAGACAAACACAGCTGCAACGTCCCAAATCTGCCTGTGCCTGGGGCTCAAGGACACTCAGAGAAAAAACAAGGCGGGAGCACTGTGGGAAGCAAGGAGATAATTGCAGGATCATGGGAAGTAAAGGTATAATTGGAAAACTGAAAATTCCCCATAGATGGATAAAGATGCGCATGGGTGGCACAGTGCTCCTGTAGCCATTCCTTCTGGCTGAGGTGGGCCCCCTGAGTCCGAATGGGTGTGCACTTTTTAGCATATAAAGGCTCGGACATTGGGAGACTGGGGGGAGACAGGTCAGACCACCAAGGACGACTTTGCTTCCACAGGGACACCCACTGTGGTGGAGCCTGTCCCCCCCAATGCCTCGCAATGACTGCTAGAGCTGGCCTCTTTGTCATCGCTGGACATTCTGGCTCGGTACACATTTGGCCTCCTTGCTCTCAATTTGGAATCCCCGAACCCTGGAACAAGATATTAAACAGAACTGGTCCCAGTACTGAGTCCTGGGCAACTTCACGTGTGACCAGCCATCAACTGGATTTAACTCGCTTCACAACAACCTCTTGGTCCCAGCCATCCAGCTGGTCTTTTACCCAGCAATGTGTACACCAGTCCAAGCCATGAGCAGCCAGTTTCTCCAGGAGAATGCTGTGCTAAACTGTGTCAAAGGCTTTACTAACGTCTAGGTAGACAACATCCACAACATGAAACTCAAGTTTGGCATTACATGACAGTAAGTTGGGTATGAGATTACATCATGTATAGATCAGGGTACACATACATGCACCACCAAGTAAATTACTTTTCTCCAATATAAAGTTATGGAACAGTTCTAAGCACTCATAATCTATAATGAATCATCTCTAAAACTAAAGCATAACATTTGCTGCTCTTTAAAAACAAACAAACAATCAAGCAAAAACACAAACCAAGAAATCGACCACCACAGTTCAGAACATACACTGCCCACATAATTTAGTTAATTTACATCATTCAGAAGTCCTTTTTAACTCTAGATAAACATCAAGAACCATAATATGAAAATAAATATACATATAAATTTAGAACATTATATTTAAAAGACCCTGATAGTACAATGTTGCATCTTGTTAAGCAGGCAACATAGGTTACAAATAACCAAAATAGCTGTGACTTTTCACTCACCCGTTTTGATCTTACATCAGTGGTCAAAGAGATAGATTCTTCAGAGGTATTTTTATTCCCTCCTTTGAGCAGATCAGGGGAAGGAACTATGAGTTTTAAATAGGTTTCCTTTTTGGCTTGATGTACCAAAGACAAAGGTTTCACATTGGGAACCAATCCCGTAGACTGTATTACACTTGTGTGTTTGTTCACAGATTCCTCCTTTGCCTGAGAGCTTTGGAAAATAAACGGAAGCTGCTGTGACAAAACCTGAGGCTGCTTCTGCTGGGACTGGAATGATGAGTGAGTCTGGGAATCAGACACAAGAGGTATCTGCTGGTGTGTTCTTTTTTCTTGGGACTTTTCATGTGGTTTTTGTCCATCAGTTTTCGTATCTGTTATGCCACTATGCATTAGCACCTGCAAAATATGTATTTTTAACTGTTCATATTAGATCAGTTAGTGATCATTTTAAAAGAAAGTACATTATCAGTCCCTGTGAAACAAATTATACTATTCTTGGCAAAGGATGGCTTATAATTTAAAATCAATCTTGTCATATATATATTGTTTAGGCGTTTTTTCCCCCAGATAGTTTCAGCATCTGAAGACAATGCTCAGTAGAGAAGGAAAACCAAACCACAGCTGTTCTTAAATGTATTTTTGACTGTAAACCTAACAGGATTACCCAAGATTCCAATCTTGTTCTTCTATTAGCTACCAGAAAAAGTAACCACTCTATTAGGAAAAAAGCAACTGCCAAAGCAATACCCATAGAAAGATATATTTTCAATACACTACCAGCACAGAGCACTTAATTTCTTTATATTTCCCACTTTATAACCAAAGCAACCCTCCACCAACTATTAAACTCTTAGCCCGTAAAGAACAAAAAAAAAAAACAAAACAAAAAGCACACAAAGAAAACAAAAAAGCTCCAGAAAACCCTGAACCAAGCCGAAAAGAGAGTATTCTTAGTATTCATAAATTTGTAGTTAAATATTGTTCACAGCTACAAATGCAACCAGGTCAATTTTTCACAAACAGCTTTCAGTGACAAGGCAGTGAGCAGCAGAGTGAGGTGTCATACCTTGTTCTTGTTTTTGTGATGTGTTTCGTTTTCAGAATCAGAGTCATCATCTTCACTTTCTTCAGCACTCTGGTCCTCTTCTTCCTCTTCATCCTCCTCTAGATCATCAGAGTCACTACTACTTATGCCTTCACTTGAGGTGTCTGAAGAGGAGCCTGAATCACTGTCGCTGTTACTAGAGCTTTCCACTGTTTTTTTTCTAGGCTTCTACCAGGAAGATGAATGCTCTATTAATGGTTCAGCTTTAATCTTTTATATCACCATATTATTATGCATAATCTTTAAAACAAAAACCAGTAATACTTTGGAGTAGGGTGATCTGCAATCCTTGAACACAACTGACTGTCTATGCAGAAGTGTAAGGAGAAAAAAGTGCTTCACAAGATGAAAATGAAAACCTGGTCACAAGGTTTCACTTAATTATTTTTCTGACCCCAGAACAGTTGGCATCACTACATTTCAAAGCAATATTTCAAACTTAGGCCTAGAAAACCAGCCTGAAATTCAGATCTAGCAAACCTCCACAGAATGTACTGCTTCCAAAAAAAATTTAAACCAAAAGCTTTCTTGCAAAGTAACATAGAAAGACCAATACATATTAGATTCATCAACATGTTTCAGTGACACATTCATTTAACTGCATTACTTAACTTGTCATTTTACAGTATGTGCTGTTTAGCAATGTAAGGTTTTGAGGACTGAAAAGAATATGTTCATCGAATTGCTTTTGGGATTTGCTTCTGAAAAATGGACCAAAATCTGATTAAATACTCTGACAACTATATTATATTTAAATTATTGGAAAGAACAAATTTGTAGACCAGAATGGGAAAGCAAAGAAGCAACACACAAGAACGCAGAAAAAGAAGGAAAGTATAAAACCACAGGAAGTCCAAAATGCTCACACCGCAAGACCAAATTTTAAGGTGCTTTTTGGCCAGCCAAGTAAAATGAACGTGTACTGTACAAACACATCCAAAGGCAGCACATGTGGACTCGAGTCTTATGATGGTGGCTATGTGAGAGAGACATGAATGTATTACTGCATTAAAGTATATTTAATCATTAAAGGGAATTCACAGAATGGTGTTGGGAGGTGGAGAAACATGCGAAACGATTACAGATGTCAGGCAGCAGCAGTAAAGTCTTATGTAGCATCTAGACAGGGCATGTGGAGTCACTGAGGGAACTGTAAGGTTAAAATTAGTCAAAAAGGAAGATAGGTGGACTGTAAAAGCAGGTGATTGGAAGGAAAAGTGCAGCAATTCTAGATAACAATGCAGACAGCAGCATCAGAAAAACAGTGCTTAAAAAATATATGCTTTCTTAATAAAACTTTCCTCAAAAGTTTACTTTTCGAATCTACTCTTTAACGGTAGATGCTTTGTAATACAAGTGGCTAAAAAGAAAGAGCAATTTTATGTTAAAGATCTTTGTCTTATGAAGAAGAAATTCAGTTAAATTAGTGGGAGAACATAAGAAATTTATTCTTATACTTGGGTGTACTAGTTTTGGATNAGTTTTGGATAAGAGTTAATTTTTAATTAGTAGCTCCCACGGTGCTGTATGTTTGATAGTGACCAAAGCAGTGTCAGTACCACAGGGATGCCTTAGTCACTGCTGAGCACAGCACTTGCACAGCCTCAAGGCCTTTGCTGCTCCTCTTCCTGCCCCACCAGCGAGCAGGCTGGGGACACAAGAAGATGAGACGGGGCACAGCCAGGACAGCTGAC